>JAXIVD010001326.1:85000-90760 GCA_036785275.1 Cancer borealis | reverse complement strand
CAAGAGTTCTAGATAAGGAAACCAAATGACTAATTTTTTTTTTATTGTGGATAAGGGAGGGTCATGTATGTGATTTTCTTTCGTAAGAGTTCAGCAATTTCCTATAATCATTAAACAAGCAGGGATGACATAGTATTTGATATCATAATAATCAGAAAAACTGAGTCCAGATTCCTAATCAGCTTAATAGCAATACTGATGGTGTTCAAAGAGAGAGAGAGAGAGAGAGAGAGAGAGAGAGAGAGAGAGGAGAGAGAGAGAGAAGAGAGAGAGTGAGAGAGAGAGAGAAGAGAGAGGAGAGAGAGAGGAGAGAGAGAGAGAGTAGAGAGAGTAGAGAGAGAGAAGGAGAGAGAGAGAGAGAGAGAGAGAGAGAGGAGAGAGAGAGAGAGAGGAGAGAGAGATGAGAGAGAGAGAGAGAGAGAGAGAGAGAGAGTGAGAGGAGAGAGAGAGAGGAGTGAGAGAAAGAGAGAGGAGAGAGAGAGAGCGAGAGAGTAGAGGAGAAGAGAGAGAGAGAGAGAGAGAGAGAGAGAGAGAGAGAGAAGAGAGAGAGAGAGGAGAGGAGAGAGAGAGAGAGAGAGAGACGAGAGGAGAGGAGAGAGAGAGAGATGAAGAGAGAGAGAGTAGAAGAGAGAGAGAGACGAGAGATGAGAGAAGAGAGAGTCAGAAGAGAGAGAGAAGAGAGAGAATTTTATTCCATTATTTCAATGGTTATTCTTGACATACATCTTATAATCAATTATAACTAGTACAGGAGTCCCATACAATATGGTCAATAAAGTTTAGTCATACATATTAAAACTGAATGTAAGCACTAAATGATAAAACAAACAAGTAAAGTAAAGACCTACATTGACAAAAAAATATATATATATAAAACACCTATACTAACATTAAAAAGTATAAGACCTACACTAATTTAAAATGATACACAAAAAAACTGTGCTAAGTCAACAATAAAAACGAAAAAAGAGTTAACAGGGTGAGGTCCTAATTACAGTCAGATGTAAAAATAACTAAAATAATAAAATCATACATGGGACCATAAAACTACAGTAGATATGCTACTGGGGAAATTGCCTATTTAAGTAGGAAATCTTTGAGACGTGATTTAAAAGTGAATAGGGAAGGGGCGTGTTTTACAAGAGGAGGCAGGTTATTCCAAAGTGAGGGAGCAGTCACTTGGAAAGACCTGATGGCAAGGCAGGTGTTACACCGAGGTACATGTAGGAGTTCAGTCTGCCTGGTGTTTACATGGTGACTACGACTGTCACCAATACAAGCTAGTGGGAACAACCATTCAGGGAGATCATGCTTTACTTTTCTATATGCGAGTGTTAATATCTCATACTCATACTGGTTATTTATATTCAGCCATTTCAGTTCCCTCATGAAGGGAGTAACATGGTCACTTTTCGCAGCACCTCCGAGTGCCACTTTGGCTGCAAAATTTTGAATTTTTTGCACACGATCTACTTGAGTAATGTTGTTAGCTCCCCAAATGCTTATTCCATATTTTATTACACTCATAACTAATGATTGTACCACAATTATTCTTGTCGATTTATTAAAATTATCTTTCAATCTATTAATCAACATAATAATTCCACGTGCTTTCTTAATCAATTCCGTGATATGTGTGTCGAACAATAGGTGGTTATCAAAATATATGCCTAAGTTTTTCACTGATGAACTGGGGGTGATAACATTGTCTTCCACCATAAGGTGGGTGTTGGGCGGGATCAGTGATAAGAGCCTCCTAGTTCCTATGAAGATGCATTGGTTTTTTTTGGCATTTAACATAAAACCATTTACATTAAAATATAACTTAGCTAATTTAAGAGTGTCTTCAGTTTTTTGTATAAGGTCCTTTAAATTATCAATATTACTTGAAAGAATAATTTGGGTGTCATCTGCGTACTGAATGACATCACAATTTGGGAGGAATGAAGCAAGGTCATTCACATAGATATTAAAGAGAATAGGGCCAAGAACAGACCCTTGAGGCACCCCATATGAAATATTAGTCCTATCAGACACAATGTCATTTAATCGCACTGATTGCATTCGGTTACTAAGGTAGCTCTCGAACCAAAATGGATCCACATTGCATTTAAGGCATTTTTTAAATAAAATATCATGACTAACGCTGTCAAAGGCTTTTGATAGATCACAGAGAGTTACCAAAGAGACTTTTTTTATTATCCATGCTGGAATATAGATTCCTAGTTAATGTTAATAAAGCGGAAGTAGTTGATAACTTTGGTCTAAAACCATGCTGAGTTTTACTGAGTAAGTGATTTGATTCCAAGCGCTGACTCAACTGAGAGGAAACAATTTTTTCTAGTATTTTGGAAAGGACCGGGAGGAGAGAAATGGGGCGATAGTTACTGGGGTCGTTTACATCACCAGTCTTTAGGATGGATACCACGATTGAGAATTTCCAAGCTGTGGGAAAAATTCCTGTTACAATTGATGTATTCATAATGGTGGTTACATAAGAAACGAGAACAGGAAGAGAATCATTAAGGAATCTTAGTGTAATCCCATCAGACCCACATGCTTCACTATTATTCATATGTGCAATGATAAGCACTAAGGTTTGCCAGTCAATTGGCTCAGGTCTAAATATACAATTAGGATTAGTGTTATTAGCAGGATCTATAGTTGGAGCACGTGAGGAGTCACCTATGTGTGCCTTTTCAAAAGTGTTTTTACCAACGTTAGCAAAAAAATCATTGAAAAGATTAGCGGTCTGCATCATAGTTTCTTTGTTGTTACATGTGATAGGCAGATCATCGCTTTTGTTATTTGGGATAAGTTCCTTAATGGTTTTCCATATAATTTTGTTATTACCTTTGTTTTCATCGAGTTTTTTATTATAGTGTTCTGATTGAAAATAGTGAATTGATCTTCTGACATGACACTTTAACTTTTTATAAGTATTTTCTAGGTTTACGTTGCTACTGTCCTTTTTCCAGGCTTTCAAAGCATTGTTTTTTTTGCTGTATTAAAGTTCTTAACTCTTCATTAAGCCACGGAGCAAAAGGTCTTTTCAATTCCTTCGTCACTAAGGGAGCGCAAAAATCAAGACATTTTAAGAAGACACAATTTAGAACCTCAACATGAGTATTGACGTTATCGGTACTGTAGATATTATCTAACGTCTTACTTTCTGATATTAATAAATTGCAAAATAATTCTGGTGAGTAGTTCTTCATTTCACGGAATGTTTTTGTTATGGGTATCCTTTTAGGTTTGGCAATGTCAATAGTGAGAGTTACTAAGTCATGGTCAGCAATGGGGCATACAATAACATCGTGGTCCAGCACTAAGGCAGGACTATTTGTCACAATAAGATCCAGTAATGTTGCCGACAGGGATGTAGTTCTTGTTGGCTTGTTCACTAACTGATTTAATTTCGTATTGTTAATTATTTGCTCCATTTTGTTGTTCTTTGATAAAAAATTACAATTAAAATCTCCCAAGACATAAAAAGGCTTATTTCTAAGGTGTATATAATTAAAAACATCTAATATGTAGTCGAATGTGAGAGAGTTGGCGTGCGGGTGACGGTACATGCAGCCAAATATTATGGAAGGTAGTTTGCGGCATTGGACGGTAAGCCACAAGTCCTCAATCCCCTCGACTCGGTCGATGTTTACATCAATCACAGTGACAGTACAACTATTCCTAACGTATATGCATACACCTCCACCTCTATTTTTATCACATCTATATACATTAAAATCAGAAATAGCAATGTGCTGGTCTAAAATATCTTTAGTCAACCAGGTTTCACTAACACATAAAATATCTGGTTGACGTTCATTCACTAAAAGACGTATTTCGTCAAGATTACATAAAAGACTTTGTGCATTAATGTGTTCAATTTTCAATTTGTCCTTTTTGTTCGAGTAAGTGGCACTGTCTTCATGGCCGGACTCCTATGTATGTGGAAGTTGGCATAATTTTTCTTTGTGGCCAAGGCGACGACAATTACCACACCTCAGTCTGTGGTCGAATCGACAAGTTGCCAGTCTATAGTTGTACTCCCCACAGTTATAACAGCCATAGCTCGGAGCTGTGTGGTGAGGTGCGTAGCTTGAGACAGGCCGCGACAGTTCGTCACCGTGGCGCCACGAGTGAGTGTTGTAGGTGTTTTGGCTGACCATGGTCCTCCCCTGTACGTGACGACTCCAGCGAGCGGCAGGAATTGGAGAGGTCGGGGCTGCGTGGTGCGGTGCATGGCTCGAGACAGGCCGCGACTGTTCGTCACCGCGGCGCCACGGGGAGGTGTTATGGCCAGCCATGGCCCTCCCCTGCACGTGATGGTTCCAGCGAGCACCAGGAATTGGCAGGGAGTCTGTGTCATGTCGCGATGCAGCAGTTAGGTGTTCCCGTCCATTGTGCTCACGTCTGCCACGTAAGCGGTGAGGGATAGCACCGCGTACAGAGGGGCCTGGTGGTGGATAGGGGGCAGCACTGGGGGTCGATCTGTGGTGTAAGGGCTGCAGCACAAGGTCGGAACGGTGAGGGGGAAGAAGTGGAGACGAAGTTTGTGTAATCTTATTGGCATTTATAGGAGCCTTCTTAACTTTATTCCAATTCCTACTTAAATTAAAATCAGGACATTGTGCATCAATTGAGTCAAGTAGTCTGACGGCACCAAGTCTACTAAGTGTTGAGTTGTTATCATCTGAATCAAAACAGAAATCATCCAAATCACCAGTGCTGAGTGTGAAGTGAGGGGGGGGGTTTGATGATCTTAACGCCATTTGTTTCACCCCATCTTAGCAAGTGTTCATTATATGCTTCAATTTGGGTTCTGAATTGATCTAACATTATGTGTGGTACAACCTGACAAACATATAATTTCATATCGTCATTTTTTTCTTTCAAGTCACTTATTAATGAACCTAAGTCATCAAGGATCTTATCACTGGGAGATTCATCAATAATATCATTGCCGCCGCAATAAATCACACATGTTGTTGGAGGTTGGTTCATTACTTCCGTAATCCAACAGCGGAGCAGGTCAACATTGGCGCCTTTAATAGTTTTTACGGAGCAGTTGTTTCCTAGGTCGTTATAATGGACCTGGCATAAGTTCCCGTCACCCAGAAGTAGACTGTGTGCAGGAGGTGAAGTGGAGCGCCTTGTCTGGGGCTGTTCACTGCTAGTGCTAGACTGAAGTACTTGTTTCAGATGGGTGATTCGTGTTTGTAGTGACTTAATGGTTTCATATGCTGTCTTGACTTCATCATTCAGAAGATCGATTTCCATGTCTTTAGTTTTCATAAGGTTTTTAATGCTCTCAATATCAAGGGCAATTTTCAGAATGTCAGGGCAAAGTGATTGATGTATCTCAGAGTGATTAGAGCGGTGTGATTGGTCGGTATCGCTGTGGCGTAGATTCATGGAGTCGTCGTGGTGTGGCGATTCGGTGACGGCAGGCTGGCGTGGCTGCCCATCCACAGGGTCAAGCGAGTTAGCTGCTTCGGTGGCGGCAGGCTGGCGTGGCTGCCCATCCATAGGGTCAAACGAGTTAGCTGCTTCGTGACGAGTGGCTTCAGCTTGAGGTGCCGTACCAATGTTGAGAGCAGGTGTGGTCGAGAGAGTGTCATCAGTACCTGGTGCTGTGTCAGGTCGGGAATTCTGAAGGATCATGTTGATGAGTTGATCCTTTCTCACCCATACGTTGGACAGTCCAAGTTCTCGGCATTTTTTTTGTAGGTCTGATTTCCGGTATTGTTCCAAGGT
>JAXIVD010001326.1:75000-77500 GCA_036785275.1 Cancer borealis | reverse complement strand
TTAATTTAAAAAGTGTTGTTGATCCAGTGCACCCCTGCCGTATTCCATTTGTGATGTTTAATTATATTTCTCTTTCGCTGTCTATCTTTAATCTGATTTTGTCCTTGCTGTAGATCTCCTTTATGCATTTAATTATTTTGCTGTTGACCTTGTATTCTATCATGACCTGAATCAGCTTCTCCCTGCTTACATAGTCAAAAACCTTTTTGAAATCTACTGCCGCTATGTAGAGTTGCTTTCTTCGTTCATAAGTGTGCCTTATGCAGTACTGGAGTAAGTACAAATTGTCTTCAATTTGCTTCCCGGTGGTAAATCCTGATTGTTCTTCTTTTTCCTCTTCAATCATCTTCAGGTGTGTGTCAATTCTTTCTCTCATTATCCTCATAAATATTTTGTATGACATGTTAGTTAGCGAGATTGGTCTTAGATATTTGGCATCTGGGGTCTTTACTTTTGGTATCATGATTGTGTTTGATTCTGTCCAGCTCTCCCCACTTTCCAGTATCTTATTTAGGCTTATTTTCAATGCCTCCAAACACTTGTCATTTCCTTGGAAGGCTTTAAAGTATTCTGGCTTTAGATTATCTGGCCCGGCTGCTTTCCCTGCCTTCATTGATTTTAAACTATTTTTTATCTCTGTTGTTGATATTTCTTGATACTCCATTTTGTTGCAAAAAGTTTCTACCCTCCCCACTGCATCCATATGTTCTCTGAGCAGCATAGGTACTTCCATCCTGTCTTGTTCATTCAATGTGATTGTATTCTCCTCTTTCAAGCCATTTTCGTATTCTTTTCTCTTATCTTCATTCCATATATTTGGAATGTTGTTAGCTTCTTTTTGGTATATTCCTTTCCAAAAATTCATCATTTCTTCCTCCTTCTCTTCCTCTTGTAGTCTTTTTCCGTCTTTGTATAATTCTACACTCTCTTTCTTTTTTATTTCTTGTCCCCTCAGCTTCCTGATGTTATCCCATAGTTTCTTTCCTTGGTTTTTTCCTTGTTTTATTTCCTTTGTTATTTTTTCTTCGTGTAAATATATTTCTCTTCTTATTTTATCTTGGACATTCCTTTTTTGCTTCTTGTATTCTTTCTTCCATCTTTCTCTATCTTGATCAGTCAATGCATTCCTTCTTTTCCTGTTGTATTCCTTTCTTATTGCTATCTCTTTTTTTATTTCCTCTGTCATCCACGGTGATACATTGCCATCTCTGGTACTCCTCTTCCTGTACACCCGCTTTAGCCTTTTGTCCGCTGTTCTCTTCATTATCTCTTCTAGTTTCCCTATATCCATTGTTTCTTCTTGGTTTAATTCCTCTTCCACATCCTGTATAAAGACCTGGAGTGAACTCTCGTCTTTCTTGTAGTATTCTATTTCCTTGGTCTCATTTGTGATTTTTTTCGTTCCTGGTGGCTTTTTCAGCTTGATTTCCATTAGGTTGTGGTCAGTTATGTCCATTATATCGTTGCCTTCGTCAATAGTCATGTTCTTATATTCATCGTATAGTCTGGTGTTTACCAGGGCATAGTCAATCACGCTTTTTTGTCCTCTCCCTTCCTAAGTGTATAATCCTTTGCACTTTTCGTCGTTGTTTAGCATTATGAGGTTGTATTTATTTATTAGATTTAGCACTGTGCTTCCACCTTCATCTAGTTTTTGCTTGCCAAGGAACCCCATGTGCCCATTAAAATCACCTAAGATCATGACTGGGTATTTTTGTTTCTCTTCAATCATTTTCCCTACTTCCTTTTCCATTTCTCTTCTTCTTTTCTTGTCTTCTTCTTTGTTGTCGCACGGAAAGTAGAGTAATACCATATAGAAACACAGCCTAAATATGTTGGAAAGAGTATACCTAGAATAAACGTATGCTAAAAAATAATTTTACTATAATCATACTAAATATGTTGCAAAGAATAGAAATAAGTTTTTATTGACCTTTTAAATGTTGAGTAATTGCAATTGTTGGAAAGAACCTTGATTTATGTAAGCAATGAATTCCAAAGTTGAGGACCAAAGCATAACATGCTATTTTTAAAAAGTGTTGTTTTGAATTGTGGGCAGATTAAATTAACATTATTACCTCGATTATTATGTGAGGTATCTATTAGTCTAAACGATTGTGTTCCCTGACAATTTCGTATTCTTGTAAATAGTTAGTAATAGAAAATACTTGTGAATGGTTTGAAATTTGAAAATTGAAAACCTTGTAAGTTGAAAATATAAATTGTGTCGAGTCATATTTACCCATGTGAAAAATACATCTAAAAATTTAGTTTTAGGCTATTGTTAACTTTTTTTTAAAAAGGAGGGTCACGTACATGCCCAGACAGATACACAATAAATAAGATATGGATAGCATAAAGAATAGTAGATACTAGTCAGAGTTTCTGTTGTGAGATTATTACGAATCCTATATAATACACCACCACACATCCTTGACAATTGTGATACAACACCATTAATTTGATAGTTCCAGTTAACATTTTCATCTATGTAAATACC
>JAXIVD010001326.1:0-60000 GCA_036785275.1 Cancer borealis | reverse complement strand
CACCGTCGTCACAGGAGGGGAGTGTAAGCTTGGCGTCACCTTCGTCAAGGGAGGGGGGGTGTAAGGCTGGCGTCACCATCGTGACGCCAGGGGATGGAAACCTGGCGTCACCGTCGTCATGGGAGGGGGTGTAAACCAGGCATCACCGTCGTCACGGGAGGGTGTGGAAGCCTGACGTGACCATCGTCACGGGAGGGGGGTGAAAGCCTGGCGTCACCGTCGTCACGGGAGGAGGGTGGAAACCTGGCGTCACCGCCGTCACGGGAGGGGGTGAAAGCCTTGCGCCACCGTCGTCATGGGAGAGGGTGGAAGCCTGGCGTCACCGTCGTCACGGGAGGGGGGTGGAAGCCTGGCGTCACCGTCGTCACGGGAGGGGGGTGGAAGCCTGGCGTCCCCGTCGTCACGGGAGGGGTGTGGAAGCCTGGCGCCACCGTCGTCACGGGAAGGGGGGTGGAAGCCTGGCACCACCATCGTCACGGGAGGGGGATGGAAGCTTGGCATCACAGTCGTCACGGGAGGGGGCTGGAGGCCTGGCGTCACCGTCATCACGGGAGAAGGGTGGAAGCCTTGCGACACCTTCGTCACGGGGAGGGAATGGAAGCCTGGCGTCACCGTCGTCATGGGAGGGAGATGGAAGCCTGGCGTCACCATCGTCATGGGAGGAGGTTGGAAGCCTGGCGTCAGCGTCGTCTTGGGAGGAGGGTGGAAGCCTGGCGTCACCGTCGTCATGGGAGGGGGGTGAAAGCCTGGCGTCACCATCGTCATGGGAGGAGGATGGAAGCCTGGCGTCACAGTCATCACGGGAGGGGGATGGAAGCCTGGCGTCAAGGGAGGGGGGTGGAAGCCTGGCGTGACGGGAGGGGGGCTGGAAGCCTGGCGTCACCATCGTCATGGGAGGAGGGTGGAAGCCTGTCGCCACCGTCGTCATGGGAGGAGGGTAGAAGCCTGGCATCACCGTCGTCATGGGAGGAGGGTGGAAGCCTGGCGTCACCGTCGTCACGGGAGGGGGTTGGAAGCATGGCGTCAATGTCGTCACGGGAGGGGGGTGGAAGCCTTGCGTCACAGTCGTCATGGGAGGGGGTTGGAAGCCTGGCGTCACCGTCGTCATGGGAGGAGGGTGGAAGCCTGGCGTCACCGTCCTCATGGGAGGGGGTTGGAATCCTGGCGTCACTGTCGTCACGGGAGAGGGGTGGAAGCCTTGCGTCACCGTCGTCATCGGAGGAGGGTGGAATCCTGGCGTTACCGTCGTTACGGGTGGGGGGTGGAAGTCTGGCGTCACCGTTGTCACGGGAGGCGGTGGAAGCCTGGCGTCACTGTCGTCTCGGGAGGGGGGTGGAATCCTGGCGTCACGGGACGGGGGAGGAAGCCTGGCGTCAGGGGAGGGGGGTGGAAGCCTGGCGTGACGGGAGGGGGGCTGGAAGCCTGGCGTCACCATCGTCATGGGAGGAGGGTGGAAGCCTGGCGTCACCGACGTCACGGGAGAAGGGTGGAAGCCTGGCGTCACCATCGTCATGGGAGGGGGATGGAAGATTGGCGTCCTTTTCGTCACGGAAGGGGGGTTGAAGCCTGGCGTCACCGTCGTCACGGGAGGGGGGTGGAAGCTGGCGTCAACGTCGTCATGGGTGGGGGGTGGTAGCCTGTCGTCACCGTCGTCATGGGAGGGTTGTGGAAGCCTGGCGTCACCGTCGTCATGGGAGGGGAGTGGAAGCCTGGCGTCACCATCGTCATGGGAGGAGGGTAGAAGCCTAGTGTCACCGTCGTCACTGGAGGGGGGTGGAAGCCTGGCGTCACCGTCGTCATGGGAGGAGGGTGGAGACCTGTCGCCACCGTCGTCATGGGAGGAGGGTAGAAGCCTGGCATCACCGTCGTCATGGGAGGAGGGTGGAAGCCTGGCGTCACCGTCGTCACGGGAGGGGGTTGGAAGCCTGACGTCAACGTCGTCACGGGAGGGGGGTGGAAGCCTTGCGTCACAGTCGTCACGGGAGGGGGTTGGAAGCCTGGCGTCACCATCGTCATGGGAGGAGGGTGGAAGCCTGGCGTCACCGTCCTCACGGGAGGGGGTTGGAATCCTGGCGTCACTGTCGTCACGGGAGAGGGGTGGAAGCCTTGCGTCACCGTCGTCATCGGAGGAGGGTGGACTCCTGGCGTTACCGTCGTTATGGGTGGGGGGTGGAAGTCTGGCGTCACCGTTGTCACGGGAGGCGGTGGAAGCCTAGCGTCACGGGACGGGGGAGGAAGCCTGGCGTCAGGGGAGGGGGGTGGAAGCCTGGCGTGACGGGAGGGGGCTGGAAGCCTGGCGTCACCATCGTCATGGGAGGAGGGTGGAAGCCTGGCGTCACCGTCGTCACGGGAGGAGGGTGGAAGCCTGGCGTCACCATCGTCATGGAAGGGGGATGGAAGATTGGCGTCACTTTCGTCACGGAAGGGGGGTTGAAGCCTGGCGTCACCGTCGTCACGGGAGGGGGGTGGAAGCTGGCGTCACCGTCGTCATGGGAGGGGGGTGGTAGCCTGTCGTCACCGTCGTCATGGGAGGCTTGTGGAAGCCTGGCGTCACCGTCGTCATGGGAGGGGGGTGGAAGCCTGGCGTGACCGTCGTCATGGGAGGAGGGTAGAAGCCTGGTGTCACCGTAGTCACTGGAGGGGGGTGGAAGCCTGGCGTCACCGTCGTCATGGGAGGAGGGTGGAAGCCTGTCGCCACCGTCGTCATGGGAGGGGGGTAGAAGCCTGGCATCACCGTCGTCATGGGAGGAGGGTGGAAGCCTGGCGTCACCGTCGTCACGGGAGGGGGATGGAAACCTGGCATCACCGCCGTCACGAGAGGGGGATGGAAGCCTGGCGTCACCGTCGTCACAGGAGGGAGGTGGAAGCCTAGCGTCACCGTCGTCACGGGAGAGGGGTGGAAGCCTGGCGTCACCGTCGTCACGGGAGGGGGGTGGAAACCTAGCGTCACCGTCGTCAAAGGAGGGGGGGTTGAAGCCTAGTGTCACCGTAGTCACGGAAGGGGGCTGGAAGCCTGACGTCACCGTCGTCACAGGAGGAGGGTATAAGCCTAGCGTCACCTTCGTCACGCGAGGAGGGTGGAAGCCTGTCATCACCGTAGTCACGGGAGAGGAGTGGAAGCCTGGCGTCACCGTCGTCACGGGAGGAGGGTGGAAGCCTGGTGTCACCGTCGTCACGGGAAAGGGGGGGTGGTAGCCTGGCGTCACCGTCGTCACGGGAGGGGGTTGTAAGCCTAGCGTCACCGTCGTCACGGGAGGGGGGTGGAAGCCTGGCATCACCATCGTCACAGGACGGGAGTGTAAGCCTGGCGTCACCGTCGTCACGGGAGGGGGGTGTAAGGCTGGCGTCACCGTCGTCACGCCAGGGGAAGCCTTGAGTCTCGGGAGGGGGGTGGAAGCCTGGCGTCATCGTCGTCATGGGAGGGGGATGGAAGCCTGGCGTCACGGGACGGGGGAGGAAGCCTGGCGTCAAGGGAGGGGGGTGGAAGCCTGGCGTGACGGGAGGGGGGCTGGAAGCCTGGCGTCACCATCGTCATGGGAGGAGGGTGGAAGCCTGGCGTCACCGTCGTCACGGGAGAAGGGTGGAAGCCTGGCGTCACCATCGTCATGGGAGGGGGATGGAAGATTGGCGTCCTTTTCGTCACGGAAGGGGGGTTGAAGCCTGGCGTCACCGTCGTCACGGGAGGGGGGTGGAAGCTGGCGTCTCCGTCGTCATGGGAGGGGGGTGGTAGCCTGTCGTCACCGTCGTCATGGGAGGGTTGTGGAAGCCTGGCGTCACCGTCGTCATGGGAGGGGGGTGGAAGCCTGGCGTCACCGTCGTCATGGGAGGAGGGTAGAAGCCTGGTGTCACCGTCGTCACTGTAGGGGGGTGGAAGCCTGGCGTCACCGTCGTCATGGGAGGAGGGTGGAAGCCTGTCGCCACCGTCGTCATGGGAGGAGGGTAGAAGCCTGGCATCATCGTCGTCATGGGAGGAGGGTGGAAGCCTGGCGTCACCGTCGTCACGGGAGGGGGTTGGAAACCAGGCGTCAACGTCGTCACGGGATGGGGGTGGAAGCCTTGCGTCACAGTCGTCACGGGAGGGGGTTGGAAGCCTGGCGTCACCGTCGTCATGGGAGGAGGGTGGAAGTCTGGCGTCACCGTCCTCACGGGAGGGGGTTGGAATCCTGTCGTCACTGGCGTCACGGGAGAGGGGTGGAAGCCTTGCGTCACCGTCGTCATCGGAGGAGGGTGGAATCCTGGCGTTACCGTCGTTACGGGTGGGGGGTGGAAGTCTGGCGTCACCGTTGTCACGGGAGGGGGTGGAAGCCTGGCGTTTCTGTCGTCTCGGGAGGGGGGTGGAATCCTGGCGTCACGGGAAGGGGGAGGAAGCCTGGCGTCAGGGGTGGGGGGTGGAAGCCTGGCGTGACGGGAGGGGTTGCTGGAAGCCTGGCGTCACCATCGTCATGGGAGGAGGGTGGAAGCCTGGCGTCACCGTCGTCACGGGAGGAGGGTGGAAGCCTGGCGTCACCATCGTCATGGAAGGGGGATGGAAGATTGGCGTCACTTTCGTCACGGAAGGGGGGTTGAAGCCTGGCGTCACCGTCGTCACGGGAGGGGGGTGGAAGCTGGCGTCACCGTCGTCATGGGAGGGGGGTGGTAGCCTGTCGTCACCGTTGTCATGGGAGGGTTGTGGAAGCCTGGCGTCACCATCGTAACATGGGAGGGGGGTGGAAGCCTGGCGTGACCGTTGTCATGGGAGGAGGGTAGAAGCCTGGTGTCACCGTCGTCACTGGAGGGGGGTGGAAGCCTGGCGTCACCGTCATCATGGGAGGAGGGTGGAAGCCTGTCGCCACCGTCGTCATGGGAGGGGGGTAGAAGCCTGGCATCACCGTCGTCATGGGAGGAGGGTGGAAGCCTGGCGTCACCGTCGTCACGGGAGGGGGTTTGAAGCCTGGCGTCACCGTCGTCACGGGAGGGGGGTGGAAGCCTTGCGTCACAGTCGTCACGGGAGCGGGTTGGAAGCCTGGCGTCACCGTCGTCATGGGAGGAGGGTGGAAGCCTGGCGTCACCGTCGTCACGGGAGGGGGTTGGAAGCCTGGCGTCACTGTCGTCACGGGAGGGGGGTGGTAGCCTTGCGTCACCGTCGTCATCGGAGGAGGGTGGAATCCTGGCGTTACCGTCGTTACGGGTGGGGGGTGGAAGTCTGGCGTCACAGTTGTCACGGGAGGGGGTTTAAGCCTGGCGTCACTGTCGTCTCGGGAGGGGGGTGGAATACTGGCGTCAACGTCGTCACGGGAGGGGGATAGATGTCTGGCGTCACCGTCGTCACGGGAGGGGGTTGGAAGCCTGGCGTCACCGTCATCACGGGAGAAGGGTGGAAGCCCACCGACACCTTCGTCACGGGAAGGGGATGGAAGCCTGGCGTCACCGTCGTCACGTAAGGGAGATTGAAGCCTGGCGTCACCGTCGTCATGGGAGGAGGGAGGAAGCCTGGCGTCAGCGTCGTCTTGGGAGGAGAGTGGAAGCCTGGCGTCACCGTCGTCATGGGAGGGGGGTGAAAGCCTGGCGTCACCATCGTCACGGGAGGAGGATGGAATTCTGGCGTCACAGTTGTCACGGGAGGGGGATGGAAGCCTTGCGTCACAGTCGTCATGGGAGGGGGATGGAAGCCTGGCGTCATCGTCGTTACGGGAGGGGTCTGGAAGCCAGGCGTTACGGGAGGGGAGTGGAAGCCTGGCGTCACGGGAGGGGGGTAGAAACCTGGCCATTGTCATTGGAGGGGGATGGAAGCCTGGCCTCACGGGACGTGGGAGGTAGCCTGGCGTCAGGGGAGGGGGGCATGGAAGCCTGGCGTCACGGGAGGGGGGCTGGTAGCCTGGCGTCACCATCATCACGGGAGGAGGGTTGAAGCCTCGCGTCACCGTCGTCACGGGAGGGGGTTGTAAGCCTAGCGTCACCTTCGTCACGGGCGGGGGATGGAAGCCTAGCATCACCGTCGTCACAGGAAGGGAGAGTAAGCCTAGCGTCACTGTCGTTACTGGAGGGGGATGTAAGCCTGGCGTCACCGTCGTCACGCAATGGGGGTAGAAACCTGACGGCACCGTCGTCATGGGAGGGGGTGTAAACCTAGCGTCACCGTCGTCATGGGAGGGTGTTGAAGCGTGACGTCACCGTCGTCACGGGAGGGGGGTGAAAACCTGGCGTCACCGTCGTCACGGGAAGAGGGTGGAAACCTGGCGTCACCGCCGTCACGAGAGGCGAATGGAAGCCTGGCGTCACCGTCGTCACAGGAGGGAGGTGGAAGCCTAGCGTCACCGTCGTCACGGGAGAGGGGTGGAAGCCTGGCGTCACCGTCGTCACGGGAGAGGGGTGGAAACCTAGCGTACCGTCGTCACGGGAGGGGGGGTTGAAGCCTAGTGTCACCGTAGTCACGGAAGGGGGCTGGAAGCCTGACGTCACCGTCGTCACAGGAGGAGGGTATAAGCCTAGCGTCATCTTCGTCACGCGAGGAGGGTGGAAGCCTGTCGTCACCGTAGTCACGGGAGGGGAGTGGAAGCCTGGCGTCACCGTCGTCACGGGAGGAGGGTGGAAGCCTGGTGTCACCGTCGTCACGGGAAGGGGGGTGGAAGCCTGGCGTCACCGTCGTCACGGGAGGGGGTTGTAAGCCTAGCGTCACCGTCGTCACGGGAGAGGGGTGGAAGCCTGGCATCTCTTTCGTCACAGGACGGGAGTGTAAGCCTGGCGTCACCGTCGTCACGGGAGGGGGGTGTAAGGCTGGCGTCACCGTCGTCACGCCAGGGGAAGCCTGGCGTCACGGGAGGGGGGTGGAAGCCTGGCGTCATCGTCGTCATGGGAGGGGGATGCAAGCCTGGCGTTACGGGACGGGGGAGGAAGCCTGGCGTCAAGGGAGGGGGGTGGAAGCCTGCCGTGACGGGAGGGGGGCTGGAAGCCTGGCTTCACCATCGTCATGGGAGGAGGATGGAAGCCTGGCGTCACCGTCGTCACGGGAGAAGGGTGGAAGCCTGGCGTCACCATCGTCATGGGAGGGGGATGGAAGATTGGCGTCCTTTTCGTCACGGAAGGGGGATTGAAGCCTGGCGTCACCGTCGTCACGGGAGGGGGGTGGAAGCTGGCGTCACCGTCGTCATGGGAGGGGGGTGGTAGCCTGTCGTCACCGTCGTCATGGGAGGGTTGTGGAAGCCTGGCGTCACCGTCGTCATGGGAGGGGGGTGGAAGCCTGGCGTCACCGTCGTCATGGGAGGAGGGTAGAAGCCTGGTATCACCGTCGTCACTTGAGGGGGGTGAAAGCCTGGCGTCACCGTCGTCATGGGAGGAGGGTGGAAGCCTGTCGCCACCGTCGTCATGGGAGGAGGTTAGAAGCCTGGCATCACCGTCGTCATGGGAGGAGGGTGGAAGCCTGGCGTCACCGTCGTCACGGGAGGGGGTTGGAAGCCTGGCGTCAACGTCATCACGGGAGGGGGGTGGAAGCCTTGCGTCATAGTCGTCACGGGAGGGGGTTGGAAGCCTGGCGTCACCGTCGTCATGGGAGGAGGGTAGAAGCCTGGCGTCACCGTCCTCACGGGAGGGGGTTGTAAACCTGGCGTCACTGTCGTCACGGGAGAGGGGTGGAAGCCTTGCGTCACCGTCGTCATCGGAGGAGGGTGGAATCCTGGCGTTACCGTCGTTACGGGTGGGGGCTGGAAGTCTGGCGTCACCGTTGTCACGGGAGGGGGTGGAAGCCTGGCGTCACTGTCGTCTCGGGAGGGGGGTGGAATCCTGGCGTCACGGGACGGGGGAGGAAGCCTGGCGTCAGGGGAGGGGGGTGGAAGCCTGGCGTGACGGGAGGGGGTCTGGAAGCCTGGCGTCACCATCGTCATGGGAGGAGGGTGGAAGCCTGGCGTCACCATCGTCATGGAAGGGGGATGGAAGATTGGCGTCACTTTCGTCACGGAAGGGGGGTTGAAGCCTGGCGTCACCGTCGTCACGGGAGGGGGGTGGAAGCTGGCGTCACCGTCGTCATGGGAGGGGGGTGGTAGCCTGTCGTCACCGTCGTCATGGGAGGGTTATGGAAGCCTGGCGTCACCGTCGTCATGGGAGGGGGGTGGAAGCCTGGCGTGACCGTCGTCATGGGAGTAGGGTAGAAGCCTGGTGTCACCGTCGTCACTGGAGGGGATGGAAGCCTGGCATCACCGTCGTCACGGGAGGGTGACGGAAGCCTGGCGTCACCGTCATCATGGGAGGGGGGTGGAAGCCTGGCGTCACCGTCGACTTGGGAGGAGGGTGGAAGCCTGGCGTCACCGTCGTCATGGGAGGGGGAAGAAAGCCTGGCGTCACCATCGTCACGGGAGGAGGATGGAAGCCTGGCGTCACAGTCGTCACGGGAGGGGCTTGGAAGCCAGGCGTCACCGTCGTCATGGGTGGGGGATGGAAGCCTGGCGTCACCGTCGTCACGGGAGGGGTCTGGAAGCTTGGCGTCACGGGAGGGGGTGGAAGCCTGGCGTCACGGGAGGGGTCTGGAAGCATGGCGTCACGGGAGGGGGTGGAAGCCTGGCGTCACCGTCGTCATGGGAGGGGCTGTAAACCTTGCGTCACCGTCGTCACGGGAGGGGGATGAAAACCTGGCGTCACCGTCGTCACGGGAGGAGGGTGGAAACCTGGCGTCACCGCCGTCACGAGAGGGGGATGGAAACCTGGCGTCACCGTCGTCATAGGAGGGAGGTGGAAGCCTAGCGTCACCGTTGTCACGGAAGAGGGGTGGAAGCCTGGCGTCACCGTCGTCACGGGAGGGGGGGGGAAACCTAGCGTCACCGTCGTCACGGGAGGGGGGTTTGAAGCCTAGTGTCACCGTAGTCACGGAAGGGGGCTGGAAGCCTGACGTCACCGTCGTCACAGGAGGAGGGTATAAGCCTAGCGTCATCTTCGTCACGCGAGGAGGGTGGAAGCCTGTCGTCACCGTAGTCACGGGAGGGGAGTGGAAGCCTGGCGTCACCGTCGTCACGGGAGGAGGGTGGAAGCCTGGTGTCACCGTCGTCACGGGAAGGGGGGTGGAAGCCTGGCGTCACCGTCGTCACGGGAGGGGGTTGTAAGCCTAGCGTCACCGTCGTCACGGGAGGGGGGTGGAAGCCTGGCATCTCTTTCGTCACAGGACGGGAGTGTAAGCCTGGCGTCACCGTCGTCACGGGAGGGGGGTGTAAGGCTGGCGTCACCGTCGTCACGCCAGGGGAAGCCTGGCGTCACGGGAGGGGGGTGGAAGCCTGGCGTCATCGTCGTCATGGGAGGGGGATGCAAGCCTGGCGTCACGGGACGGGGGAGGAAGCCTGGCGTCAAGGGAGGGGGGTGGAAGCCTGCCGTGACGGGAGGGGGGCTGGAAGCCTGGCTTCACCATCGTCATGGGAGGAGGATGGAAGCCTGGCGTCACCGTCGTCACGGGAGAAGGGTGGAAGCCTGGCGTCACCATCGTCATGGGAGGGGGATGGAAGATTGGCGTCCTTTTCGTCACGGAAGGGGGATTGAAGCCTGGCGTCACCGTCGTCACGGGAGGGGGGTGGAAGCTGGCGTCACCGTCGTCATGGGAGGGGGGTGGTAGCCTGTCGTCACCATCGTCATGGGAGGGTTGTGGAAGCCTGGCGTCACCGTCGTCATGGAAGGGGGGTGGAAGCCTGGCGTCACCGTCGTCATGGGAGGAGGGTAGAAGCCTGGTGTCACCGTCGTCACTTGAGGGGGGTGAAAGCCTGGCGTCACCGTCGTCATGGGAGGAGGGTGGAAGCCTGTCGCCACCGTCGTCATGGGAGGAGGTTAGAAGCCTGGCATCACCGTCGTCATGGGAGGAGGGTGGAAGCCTGGCGTCACCGTCGTCACGGGAGGGGGTTGGAAGCCTGGCGTCAACGTCATCACGGGAGGGGGGTGGAAGCCTTGCGTCACAGTCGTCACGGGAGGGGGTTGGAAGCCTGGCGTCACCGTCGTCATGGGAGGAGGGTAGAAGCCTGGCGTCACCGTCCTCACGGGAGGGGGTTGTAAACCTGGCGTCACTGTCGTCACGGGAGAGGGGTGGAAGCCTTGCGTCACCGTCGTCATCGGAGGAGGGTGGAATCCTGGCGTTACCGTCGTTACGGGTGGGGGCTGGAAGTCTGGCGTCACCGTTGTCACGGGAGGGGGTGGAAGCCTGGCGTCACTGTCGTCTCGGGAGGGGGGTGGAATCCTGGCGTCACGGGACGGGGGAGGAAGCCTGGCGTCAGGGGAGGGGGGTGGAAGCCTGGCGTGACGGGAGGGGGTCTGGAAGCCTGGCGTCACCATCGTCATGGGAGGAGGGTGGAAGCCTGGCGTCACCATCGTCATGGAAGGGGGATGGAAGATTGGCGTCACTTTCGTCACGGAAGGGGGGTTGAAGCCTGGCGTCACCGTCGTCACGGGAGGGGGGTGGAAGCTGGCGTCACCGTCGTCATGGGAGGGGGGTGGTAGCCTGTCGTCACCGTCGTCATGGGAGGGTTATGGAAGCCTGGCGTCACCGTCGTCATGGGAGGGGGGTGGAAGCCTGGCGTGACCGTCGTCATGGGAGTAGGGTAGAAGCCTGGTGTCACCGTCGTCACTGGAGGGGATGGAAGCCTGGCATCACCGTCGTCACGGGAGGGTGACGGAAGCCTGGCGTCACCGTCATCATGGGAGGGGGGTGGAAGCCTGGCGTCACCGTCGACTTGGGAGGAGGGTGGAAGCCTGGCGTCACCGTCGTCATGGGAGGGGGAAGAAAGCCTGGCGTCACCATCGTCACGGGAGGAGGATGGAAGCCTGGCGTCACAGTCGTCACGGGAGGGGCTTGGAAGCCAGGCGTCACCGTCGTCATGGGAGGGGGATGGAAGCCTGGCGTCACCGTCGTCACGGGAGGGGTCTGGAAGCATGGCGTCACGGGAGGGGGTGGAAGCCTGGCGTCACGGGAGGGTGGTGGAAGCCTGGCGTCACCGTCGTCATGGGAGGGGCTGTAAACCTTGCGTCACCGTCGTCACGGGAGGGGGATGAAAACCTGGCGTCACCGTCGTCACGGGAGGAGGGTGGAAACCTGGCGTCACCGCCGTCACGAGAGGGGGATGGAAACCTGGCGTCACCGTCGTCATAGGAGGGAGGTGGAAGCCTAGCGTCACCGTTGTCACGGAAGAGCGGTGGAAGCCTGGCGTCACCGTCGTCACGGGAGGGGGGGGGAAACCTAGCGTCACCGTCGTCACGGGAGGGGGGTTTGAAGCCTAGTGTCACCGTAGTCACGGAAGGGGGCTGGAAGCCTGACGTCACCGTCGTCACAGGAGGAGGGTATAAGCCTAGCGTCATCTTCGTCACGCGAGGAGGGTGGAAGCTTGTCGTCACCGTAGTCACGGGAGGGGAGTGGAAGCCTGGCGTCACCGTCGTCACGGGAGGAGGGTGGAAGCCTGGTGTCACCGTCGTCACGGGAAGGGGGGTGGAAGCCTGGCGTCACCGTCGTCACGGGAGGGGGTTGTAAGCCTAGCGTCACCGTCGTCACGGGAGGGGGTTGGAAGCCTGGCATCACCATCGTCACAGGACGGGAGTGTAAGCCTGGCGTCACCGTCGTCACGGGAGGGGGGTGTAAGGCTGGCGTCACCGTCGTCACGCCAGGGGAAGCCTGGCGTCACGGGAGGGGTGTGGAAGCCTGGCGTCATCGTCGTCATGGGAGGGGGATGGAAGCCTGGCGTCACGGGACGGGGGAGGAAGCCTGGCGTCAAGGGAGGGGGGTGGAAGCCTGGCATGACGGGAGGGGGGCTGGAAGCCTGGCGTCACCATCGTCATGGGAGGAGGGTGGAAGCCTGGCGTCACCGTCGTCACGGGAGAAGGGTGGAAGCCTGGCGTCACCATCGTCATGGGAGGGGGATGGAAGATTGGCGTCCTTTTCGTCACGGAAGGGGGATTGAAGCCTGGCGTCACCGTCGTCACGGGAAGGGGGTGGAAGCTGGCGTCACCGTCGTCATGGGAGGGGGGTGGTAGCCTGTCGTCACCGTCGTCATGGGAGGGTTGTGGAAGCCTGGCGTCACCGTCGTCATGGGAGGGGGGTGGAAGCCTGGCGTCACCGTCGTCATGGGAGGAGGGTAGAAGCCTGGTGTCACCGTCGTCACTGGAGGGGGGTAGAAGCCTGGCGTCACCGTCGGCATGGGAGGAGGGTGGAAGCCTGTCGCCACCGTCGTCATGGGAGGAGGGTAGAAGCCTGGCATCACCGTCGTCATGGGAGGAGGGTGGAAGCCTGGCGTCACCGTCGTCACGGGAGGGGGTTGGAAGCCTGGCGTCAACGTCGTCACGGGAGGGGGGTGGAAGCCTTGCGTCACAGTCGTCACGGAAGGGGGTTGGAAGCCTGGCGTCACCGTCGTCATGGGAGGAGGGTGGAAGCCTGGCGTCACCGTCCTCACGGGAGGGGGTTGGAATCCTGGCGTCACTTTCGTCACGGGAGAGGGGTGGAAGCCTTGCGTCACCGTCGTCATCAGAGGAGGATGGAATCCTGGCGTTACCGTCGTTACGGGTGGGGGGTGGAAGTCTGGCGTCACCGTTGTCACGGGAGGGGGTGGAAGCCTGGCGTCACTGTCGTCTCGGGAGGGGAGTGGAATCCTGGCGTCACGGGACGGGGGAGGAAGCCTGGCGTCAGGGGAGGGGGGGTGGAAGCCTGGCGTGACGGGAGGGGGGCTGGAAGCCTGGCGTCACCATCGTCATGGGAGGAGGGTGGAAGCCTGGCGTCACCGTCGTCACGGGAGGAGGGTGGAAGCCTGGCGTCACCATCGTCATGGAAGGGGGATGGAAGATTGGCGTCACTTTCGTCACGGAAGGGGGGTTGAAGCCTGGCGTCACCGTCGTCACGGGAGGGGGGTGGAAGCTGGCGTCACCGTCGTCATGGGAGGGGGGTGGTAGCCTGTCGTCACCGTCGTCATGGGAGGGTTGTGGAAGCCTGGCGTCACCGTCGTCATGGGAGGGGGGTGGAAGCCTGGCGTGACCGTCGTCATGGGAGGAGGGTAGAAGCCTGGTGTCACCGTCGTCACTGGAAGGGGGTGGAAGCCTGGCGTCACCGTCGTCATGGGAGGAGGGTGGAAGCCTGTCGCCACCGTCGTCATGGGAGGGGGGTAGAAGCCTGGCATCACCGTCGTCATGGGAGGAGGGTGGAAGCCTGGCGTCACCGTCGTCACGGGAGGGGGTTTGAAGCCTGGCGTCACCGTCGTCACGGGAGGGGGGTGGAAGCCTTGCGTCACAGTCGTCACGGGAGCGGGTTGGAAGCCTGGCGTCACCGTCGTCATGGGAGGAGGGTGGAAGCCTGGCGTCACCGTCGTCACGGGAGGGGGTTGGAAGCCTGGCGTCACTGTCGTCACGGGAGGGGGGTGGTAGCCTTGCGTCACCGTCGTCATCGGAGTGGAATCCTGGCGTTACAGTCGTTACGGGTGGGGGGTGGAAGTCTGGCGTCACCGTTGTCACGGGAGGGGGTGGAAGCCTGGCGTCACTGTCGTCTCGGGAGGGGGGTGGAATACTGGCGTCAGCGTCGTCACGGGAGGGGGATAGATGCCTGGCGTCACCGTCGTCACGGGAGGGGGTTCGAAGCCTGGGGTCACCGTCATCACGGGAGAAGGGTGGAAGCCTTGCGACACCTTCGTCACGGGAAGGGGATGGAAGCCTGGCGTCACCGTCGTCACGTGAGGGAGATTGAAGCCTGGCGTCACCGTCGTCATGGGAGGAGGGAGGAAGCCTGGCGTCAGCGTCGTCTTGGGAGGAGGGTGGAAGCCTGGCGTCACCGTCGTCATGGGAGGGGGTTGGAAGCCTGGCGTCACCGTCATCACGGGAGAAGGGTGGAAGCCTTGCGACACCTTCGTCACGGGAAGGGGATGGAAGCCTGGCGTCACCGTCGTCACGTGAGGGAGATTGAAGCCTGGCGTCACCGTCGTCATGGGAGGAGGGAGGAAGCCTGGCGTCAGCGTCGTCTTGGGAGGAGGGTGGAAGCCTGGCGTCACCGTCGTCATGGGAGGGGGGTGAAAGCCTGGCGTCACCATCGTCACGGGAGGAGGATGGAATTCTGGCGTCACAGTTGTCACGGGAGGGGGATGGAAGCCTTGCGTCACCGTCGACAAGGGAGGGGGATGGAAGTCTGGCGTCACCGTCGATACGGGAGGGGTCTGGAAGCCTGGCGTTACGGGAGGGGAGTGGAAGCCTGGCGTCACGGGAGAGGGGGTAGAAGCCTGGCGTGACCATTGTCATTGGAGGGGGATGGAAGCCTGGCGTCACGGGACGTGGGAGGTAGCCTGGCGTCAGGGGATGGGGGGTGGAAGCCTTGCGTCACGGGAGGGGGGCTGGAAGCCTGGCGTCACCATCATCACGGGAGGAGGGTTGAAGCCTCGCGTCACCGTCGTCACGGGAGGGGGTTGTAAGCCTAGCGTCACCTTCGTCACGGGCGGGGGATGGAAGCCTAGCATCACCGTCGTCACAGGAAGGGAGAGTAAGCCTAGCTTCACTGTCGTTACTGGAAGGGGGTGTAAGCCTGGCGTCACCGTCGTCACGCAAAGGGGGTAGAAACCTGACGTCACCGTCGTCATGGGAGGGGGTGTAAACCTAGCGTCACCGTCGTCATGGGAGGGTGTGGAAGCGTGACGTCACCATCGTCACGGGAGGGGGGTGAAAACCTGGCGTCACCGTCGTCACGGAAGGAGGGTGGCAGCCTGGCGTCACCGCCGTTACGAGAGGGGGATGGAAGCCTGGCGTCACCGTCGTCACAGGAGGGAGGTGGAAGCCTAGCGTCACCGTCGTCACGGGAGAGGGGTGGAAGCCTGGCGTCACCGTCGTCACGGGAGGGGGGTGGAAACCTAGCGTCACCGTCGTCACGGGAGGGGGGGTTGAAGCCTAGTGTCACCGTAGTCACGGAAGGGGGCTGGAAGCCTGACGTCACCGTCGTCACAGGAGGAGGGTATAAGCCTAGCGTCACCTTCGTCACGCGAGGAGGGTGGAAGCCTGTCGTCACCGTAGTCACGGGAGGGGAGTGGAAGCCTGGCGTCACCGTCGTCACGGGAGGAGGGTGGAAGCCTGGTGTCACCGTCGTCACGGGAAGGGGGGTGGAAGCCTGGCGTCACCGTCGTCACGGGAGGGGGTTGTAAGCCTAGCGTCACCGTCGTCACGGGAGGGGGGTGGAAGCCTGGCATCACCATCGTCACAGGACGGGAGTGTAAGCCTGGCGTCACCGTCGTCATGGGAGGGGGGTGTAAGGCTGGCGTCACCGTCGTCACGCCAGGGGATGGAAACCTGGCGTCACCGTCGTCATGGGAGGGGGTGTAAACCTGGCGTCACCGTCGTCACGGGAGGGTGTGTAAGCCTGACGTAACCGTCGTCACGGGAGAGGGGTGAAAGCCTGGCGTCACTGTCGTCTTGGGAGGAGGGTGGAAACCTGGCGTCACCGCCGTCACGGATGGGGGCTGGAAGCCTGGCATCCCCGTCGTCACGGGAGGGGTGTGGAAGCCTGGCGTCACCGTCGTCACGGGAAGGGAGATGGAAGCCTGGCGCAACCGTCGTCACGGGACGGGGATGGAAACCTGGCCTCACAGACGTCACGGGAGGGGGGTGGAAGCCTGGCGTCACCGTCATCACGGGAGGAGGGTGAAAGCCTGGCGTCACCTTCGTCACGGGAAGGGGATGGAAGCCTGGCGTCACCGTCGTCACGGGAGGGTGATGGAAGCCTGGCGTCACCGTCGTCATGGGAGGAGGGTGGAAGCCTGGCGTCACCGTCGACTTGGGAGGAGGGTGGAAGCCTGGCGTCACTGTCGTCATGGGAGGGGGAAGAAAGCCTGGCGTCACCATCGTCACGGGAGGAGGATGGAAGCCTGGCGTCACAGTCGTCACGGGAGGGGCTTGGAAGCCTGGCGTCACCGTCGTCATGGGAGGGGGATGGAATCCTGGCGTCACCGTCGTCAAGGGAGGGATCTGGAAGCCTGGCGTCACGGGAGGGGTGTGGAAGCCTGGCGTCACGGGAGGGTGGTGGAAGCCTGGCGTCACCGTCGTCATGGGAGGGGCTGTAAACCTTGCGTCACCGTCGTCACGGGAGGGTGTGGAAGCCTGACGTCACCGTCGTCACGGGAGGGGGGTGAAAGCCTGGCGTCATCGTCGTCACGGGAGGAGGGTAGAAACCTGGCGTCACCGCCGTCACGGGACGGGGGTGGAAGCCTGGCATCACCGTCGTCACGGGAGGGTGGTGGAAGCCTAGCGTCACCCTCGTCACTGGAGGGGGGATGGAAGCCTAGCGTCACCATAGTCACGGAAGGGGGGTGGAAGCCTGACGTCACAGTCGTCGGAGGAGGAGGGTGGAAGCCTGACGTCACCTTCGTCACGCGAGGAGGGTGGAAGCCTGTCGTCACCGTAGTCACGGGAGGGGGTGGAAGCCTGGCGTCACCGTCGTCACGGGAGGAGGGTGGAGGCCTGGCGTCACTGTTGTCACGGGAAGGGGGGTGAAAGCCTGCCGTCACAGTCTTCACGGGAGGGGGTTGTAAGCCTAGCGTCATCGTCGTCACGGGAGGGGGGTGGAAGCCTATCATCACCGTCGTCACAAGAGGGGAGTGTAAGCCTGGCGTCACCGTCGTCACGGGAGAGGGATGTAAGGCTGGCGTCACCATAGTGACGCCAGGGGATGGAAACCTGGCGTCACCGTCGTCATGGGAGGGGGTGTAAACCAGGCATCACCGTCGTCACGGGAGGGTGTGGAAGCCTGACGTCACCATCGTCACGGGAGGGGGATGAAAGCCTGGCGTCACCGTCGTCACGGGAGAAGGGTGGAAATCTGACGTCACCGCCGTCACGGGAGAGGGTGGAAGCCTGGCGCCACCGTCGTCATGGGAGGGGGTGAAACCTGGCGTCACCATCGTCACGGGAGGGGGGTGGAAGCCTGGCGTCCCCGTCGTCGCGGGTGGAGTGTGGAAGCCTGGCGTCACCGTCGTCACGGGAAGGGGGGTGGAAGCCTGGCACCACCATCGTCACGGGAGGGGGATCGTAGCCTGGCGTCACAGTCGTCACGGGAGGGGGCTGAAAGCCTGGCGTCACCGTCATCACGGGAGAAGGGTGGAAGCCTTGCGACACCTTCGTCACGGGAAGGGGATGGAAGCCTGGCGTCACCGTCGTCACGTGAGGGAGATGGAAGCCTGGCGTCACCGTCGTCATGGGAGGAGGGTGGAAGCCTGGCGTCAGCGTCGTCTTGGGAGGAGGGTGGAAGCCTGGCGTCACCGTCGTCATGGGAGGAGGGTGGAAGCCTGTCGCCAACGTCGTCATGGGAGGAGGTTAGAAGCCTGGCATCACCGTCGTCATGGGAGGAGGGTGGAAGCCTTGCGTCACCGTCGTCACGGGAGGGGGTTGGAAGCCTGGCGTCAACGTCATCACGGGAGGGGGGTGGAAGCCTTGCGTCATAGTCGTCACGGGAGGGGGTTGGAAGCCTGGCGTCACCGTCGTCATGGGAGGAGGGTAGAAGCCTGGCGTCACCGTCCTCACGGGAGGGGATTGTAAACCTGGCGTCACTGTCGTCACGGGAGAGGGGTGGAAGCCTTGCGTCACCGTCGTCATCGGAGGAGGGTGGAATCCTGGCGTTACCGTCGTTACGGGTGGGGGCTGGAAGTCTGGCGTCACCGTTGTCACGGGAGGGGGTGGAAGCCTGGCGTCACTGTCGTCTCGGGAGGGGGGTGGAATCCTGGCGTCACGGGACGGGGGAGGAAGCCTGGCGTCAGGGGAGGGGGGTGGAAGCCTGGCGTGACGGGAGGGGGTCTGGAAGCCTGGCGTCACCATCGTCATGGGAGGAGGGTGGAAGCCTGGCGTCACCATCGTCATGGAAGGGGGATGGAAGATTGGCGTCACTTTCGTCACGGAAGGGGGGTTGAAGCCTGGCGTCACCGTCGTCACGGGAGGGGGGTGGAAGCTGTTGTCACCGTCGTCATGGGAGGGGGGTGGTAGCCTGTCGTCACCGTCGTCATGGGAGGGTTATGGAAGCCTGGCGTCACCGTCGTCATGGGAGGGGGGTGGAAGCCTGGCGTGACCGTCGTCATGGGAGTAGGGTAGAAGCCTGGTGTCACCGTCGTCACTGGAGGGGATGGAAGCCTGGCATCACCGTCGTCACGGGAGGGTGACGGAAGCCTGGCGTCACCGTCATCATGGGAGGGGGGTGGAAGCCTGGCGTCACCGTCGACTTGGGAGGAGGGTGGAAGCCTGGCGTCACCGTCGTCATGGGAGGGGGAAGAAAGCCTGGCGTCACCATCGTCACGGGAGGAGGATGGAAGCCTGGCGTCACAGTCGTCACGGGAGGGGCTTGGAAGCCAGGCGTCACCGTCGTCATGGGAGGGGGATGGAAGCCTGGCGTCACCGTCGTCACGGGAGGGGTCTGGAAGCATGGCGTCACGGGAGGGGGTGGAAGCCTGGCGTCACGGGAGGGTGGTGGAAGCCTGGCGTCACCGTCGTCATGGGAGGGGCTGTAAACCTTGCGTCACCGTCGTCACGGGAGGGGGATGAAAACCTGGCGTCACCGTCGTCACGGGAGGAGGGTGGAAACCTGGCGTCACCGCCGTCACGAGAGGGGGATGGAAACCTGGCGTCACCGTCGTCATAGGAGGGAGGTGGAAGCCTAGCGTCACCGTTGTCACGGAAGAGCGGTGGAAGCCTGGCGTCACCGTCGTCACGGGAGGGGGGGGGAAACCTAGCGTCACCGTCGTCACGGGAGGGGGGTTTGAAGCCTAGTGTCACCGTAGTCACGGAAGGGGGCTGGAAGCCTGACGTCACCGTCGTCACAGGAGGAGGGTATAAGCCTAGCGTCATCTTCGTCACGCGAGGAGGGTGGAAGCTTGTCGTCACCGTAGTCACGGGAGGGGAGTGGAAGCCTGGCGTCACCGTCGTCACGGGAGGAGGGTGGAAGCCTGGTGTCACCGTCGTCACGGGAAGGGGGGTGGAAGCCTGGCGTCACCGTCGTCACGGGAGGGGGTTGTAAGCCTAGCGTCACCGTCGTCACGGGAGGGGGTTGGAAGCCTGGCATCACCATCGTCACAGGACGGGAGTGTAAGCCTGGCGTCACCGTCGTCACGGGAGGGGGGTGTAAGGCTGGCGTCACCGTCGTCACGCCAGGGGAAGCCTGGCGTCACGGGAGGGGTGTGGAAGCCTGGCGTCATCGTCGTCATGGGAGGGGGATGGAAGCCTGGCGTCACGGGACGGGGGAGGAAGCCTGGCGTCAAGGGAGGGGGGTGGAAGCCTGGCATGACGGGAGGGGGGCTGGAAGCCTGGCGTCACCATCGTCATGGGAGGAGGGTGGAAGCCTGGCGTCACCGTCGTCACGGGAGAAGGGTGGAAGCCTGGCGTCACCATCGTCATGGGAGGGGGATGGAAGATTGGCGTCCTTTTCGTCACGGAAGGGGGATTGAAGCCTGGCGTCACCGTCGTCACGGGAAGGGGGTGGAAGCTGGCGTCACCGTCGTCATGGGAGGGGGGTGGTAGCCTGTCGTCACCGTCGTCATGGGAGGGTTGTGGAAGCCTGGCGTCACCGTCGTCATGGGAGGGGGGTGGAAGCCTGGCGTCACCGTCGTCATGGGAGGAGGGTAGAAGCCTGGTGTCACCGTCGTCACTGGAGGGGGGTGGAAGCCTGGCGTCACCGTCGGCATGGGAGGAGGGTGGAAGCCTGTCGCCACCGTCGTCATGGGAGGAGGGTAGAAGCCTGGCATCACCGTCGTCATGGGAGGAGGGTGGAAGCCTGGCGTCACCGTCGTCACGGGAGGGGGTTGGAAGCCTGGCGTCAACGTCGTCACGGGAGGGGGGTGGAAGCCTTGCGTCACAGTCGTCACGGAAGGGGGTTGGAAGCCTGGCGTCACCGTCGTCATGGGAGGAGGGTGGAAGCCTGGCGTCACCGTTCTCACGGGAGGGGGTTGGAATCCTGGCGTCACTGTCGTCACGGGAGAGGGGTGGAAGCCTTGCGTCACCGTCGTCATCAGAGGAGGATGGAATCCTGGCGTTACCGTCGTTACGGGTGGGGGGTGGAAGTCTGGCGTCACCGTTGTCACGGGAGGGGGTGGAAGCCTGGCGTCACTGTCGTCTCGGGAGGGGAGTGGAATCCTGGCGTCACGGGACGGGGGAGGAAGCCTGGCGTCAGGGGAGGGGGGGTGGAAGCCTGGCGTGACGGGAGGGGGGCTGGAAGCCTGGCGTCACCATCGTCATGGGAGGAGGGTGGAAGCCTGGCGTCACCGTCGTCACGGGAGGAGGGTGGAAGCCTGGCGTCACCATCGTCATGGAAGGGGGATGGAAGATTGGCGTCACTTTCGTCACGGAAGGGGGGTTGAAGCCTGGCGTCACCGTCGTCACGGGAGGGGGGTGGAAGCTGGCGTCACCGTCGTCATGGGAGGGGGGTGGTAGCGTGTCGTCACCGTCGTCATGGGAGGGTTGTGGAAGCCTGGCGTCACCGTCGTCATGGGAGGGGGGTGGAAGCCTGGCGTGACCGTCGTCATGGGAGGAGGGTAGAAGCCTGGTGTCACCGTCGTCACTGGAAGGGGGTGGAAGCCTGGCGTCACCGTCGTCATGGGAGGAGGGTGGAAGCCTGTCGCCACCGTCGTCATGGGAGGGGGGTAGAAGCCTGGCATCACCGTCGTCATGGGAGGAGGGTGGAAGCCTGGCGTCACCGTCGTCACGGGAGGGGGTTTGAAGCCTGGCGTCACCGTCGTCACGGGAGGGGGGTGGAAGCCTTGCGTCACAGTCGTCACGGGAGCGGGTTGGAAGCCTGGCGTCACCGTCGTCATGGGAGGAGGGTGGAAGCCTGGCGTCACCGTCGTCACGGGAGGGGGTTGGAAGCCTGGCGTCACTGTCGTCACGGGAGGGGGGTGGTAGCCTTGCGTCACCGTCGTCATCGGAGTGGAATCCTGGCGTTACAGTCGTTACGGGTGGGGGGTGGAAGTCTGGCGTCACCGTTGTCACGGGAGGGGGTGGAAGCCTGGCGTCACTGTCGTCTCGGGAGGGGGGTGGAATACTGGTGTCAGCGTCGTCACGGGAGGGGGATAGATGCCTGGCGTCACCGTCGTCACGGGAGGGGGTTCGAAGCCTGGGATCACCGTCATCACGGGAGAAGGGTGGAAGCCTTGCGACACCTTCGTCACGGGAAGGGGATGGAAGCCTGGCGTCACCGTCGTCACGTGAGGGAGATTGAAGCCTGGCGTCACCGTCGTCATGGGAGGAGGGAGGAAGCCTGGCGTCAGCGTCGTCTTGGGAGGAGGGTGGAAGCCTGGCGTCACCGTCGTCATGGGAGGGGGTTGGAAGCCTGGCGTCACCGTCATCACGGGAGAAGGGTGGAAGCCTTGCGACACCTTCGTCACGGGAAGGGGATGGAAGCCTGGCGTCACCGTCGTCACGTGAGGGAGATTGAAGCCTGGCGTCACCGTCGTCATGGGAGGAGGGAGGAAGCCTGGCGTCAGCGTCGTCTTGGGAGGAGGGTGGAAGCCTGGCGTCACCGTCGTCATGGGAGGGGGGTGAAAGCCTGGCGTCACCATCGTCACGGGAGGAGGATGGAATTCTGGCGTCACAGTTGTCACGGGAGGGGGATGGAAGCCTTGCGTCACCGTCGACAAGGGAGGGGGATGGAAGTCTGGCGTCACCGTCGATACGGGAGGGGTCTGGAAGCCTGGCGTTACGGGAGGGGAGTGGAAGCCTGGCGTCACGGGAGAGGGGGTAGAAGCCTGGCGTGACCATTGTCATTGGAGGGGGATGGAAGCCTGGCGTCACGGGACGTGGGAGGTAGCTTGGCGTCAGGGGAGGGGGGGTGGAAGCCTTGCGTCACGGGAGGGGGGCTGGAAGCCTGGCGTCACCATCATCACGGGAGGAGGGTTGAAGCCTCGCGTCACCGTCGTCACGGGAGGGGGTTGTAAGCCTAGCGTCACCTTCGTCACGGGCGGGGGATGGAAGCCTAGCATCACCGTCGTCACAGGAAGGGAGAGTAAGCCTAGCTTCACTGTCGTTACTGGAAGGGGGTGTAAGCCTGGCGTCACCGTCGTCACGCAAAGGGGGTAGAAACCTGACGTCACCGTCGTCATGGGAGGGGGTGTAAACCTAGCGTCACCGTCGTCATGGGAGGGTGTGGAAGCGTGACGTCACCATCGTCACGGGAGGGGGGTGAAAACCTGGCGTCACCGTCGTCACGGAAGGAGGGTGGCAGCCTGGCGTCACCGCCGTTACGAGAGGGGGATGGAAGCCTGGCGTCACCGTCGTCACAGGAGGGAGGTGGAAGCCTAGCGTCACCGTCGTCACGGGAGAGGGGTGGAAGCCTGGCGTCACCGTCGTCACGGGAGGGGGGTGGAAACCTAGCGTCACCGTCGTCACGGGAGGGGGGGTTGAAGCCTAGTGTCACCGTAGTCACGGAAGGGGGCTGGAAGCCTGACGTCACCGTCGTCACAGGAGGAGGGTATAAGCCTAGCGTCACCTTCGTCACGCGAGGAGGGTGGAAGCCTGTCGTCACCGTAGTCACGGGAGGGGAGTGGAAGCCTGGCGTCACCGTCGTCACGGGAGGAGGGTGGAAGCCTGGTGTCACCGTCGTCACGGGAAGGGGGGTGGAAGCCTGCCGTCACCGTCGTCACGGGAGGGGGTTGTAAGCCTAGCGTCACCGTCGTCACGGGAGGGGGGTGGAAGCCTGGCATCACCATCGTCACAGGACGGGAGTGTAAGCCTGGCGTCACCGTCGTCATGGGAGGGGGGTGTAAGGCTGGCGTCACCGTCGTCACGCCAGGGGATGGAAACCTGGCGTCACCGTCGTCATGGGAGGGGGTGTAAACCTGGCGTCACCGTCGTCACGGGAGGGTGTGTAAGCCTGACGTAACCGTCGTCACGGGAGAGGGGTGAAAGCCTGGCGTCACTGTCGTCTTGGGAGGAGGGTGGAAACCTGGCGTCACCGCCGTCACGGATGGGGGCTGGAAGCCTGGCATCCCCGTCGTCACGGGAGGGGTGTGGAAGCCTGGCGTCACCGTCGTCACGGGAAGGGAGATGGAAGCCTGGCGCAACCGTCGTCACGGGACGGGGATGGAAACCTGGCCTCACAGACGTCACGGGAGGGGGGTGGAAGCCTGGCGTCACCGTCATCACGGGAGGAGGGTGAAAGCCTGGCGTCACCTTCGTCACGGGAAGGGGATGGAAGCCTGGCGTCACCGTCGTCACGGGAGGGTGATGGAAGCCTGGCGTCACCGTCGTCATGGGAGGAGGGTGGAAGCCTGGCGTCACCGTCGACTTGGGAGGAGGGTGGAAGCCTGGCGTCACCGTCGTCATGGGAGGGGGAAGAAAGCCTGGCGTCACCATCGTCACGGGAGGAGGATGGAAGCCTGGCGTCACAGTCGTCACGGGAGGGGCTTGGAAGCCTGGCGTCACCGTCGTCATGGGAGGGGGATGGAATCCTGGCGTCACCGTCGTCAAGGGAGGGATCTGGAAGCCTGGCGTCACGGGAGGGGTGTGGAAGCCTGGCGTCACGGGAGGGTGGTGGAAGCCTGGCGTCACCGTCGTCATGGGAGGGGCTGTAAACCTTGCGTCACCGTCGTCACGGGAGGGTGTGGAAGCCTGACGTCACCGTCGTCACGGGAGGGGGTGAAAGCCTGGCGTCATCGTCGTCACGGGAGGAGGGTAGAAACCTGGCGTCACCGCCGTCACGGGACGGGGGTGGAAGCCTGGCATCACCGTCGTCACGGGAGGGTGGTGGAAGCCTAGCGTCACCCTCGTCACTGGAGGGGGGATGGAAGCCTAGCGTCACCATAGTCACGGAAGGGGGGTGGAAGCCTGACGTCACAGTCGTCGGAGGAGGAGGGTGGAAGCCTGACGTCACCTTCGTCACGCGAGGAGGGTGGAAGCCTGTCGTCACCGTAGTCACGGGAGGGGGTGGAAGCCTGGCGTCACCGTCGTCACGGGAGGAGGGTGGAGGCCTGGCGTCACTGTTGTCACGGGAAGGGGGGTGAAAGCCTGCCGTCACAGTCTTCACGGGAGGGGGTTGTAAGCCTAGCGTCATCGTCGTCACGGGAGGGGGGTGGAAGCCTATCATCACCGTCGTCACAAGAGGGGAGTGTAAGCCTGGCGTCACCGTCGTCACGGGAGGGGGATGTAAGGCTGGCGTCACCATAGTGACGCCAGGGGATGGAAACCTGGCGTCACCGTCGTCATGGGAGGGGGTGTAAACCAGGCATCACCGTCGTCACGGGAGGGTGTGGAAGCCTGACGTCACCATCGTCACGGGAGGGGGATGAAAGCCTGGCGTCACCGTCGTCACGGGAGAAGGGTGGAAATCTGACGTCACCGCCGTCACGGGAGAGGGTGGAAGCCTGGCGCCACCGTCGTCATGGGAGGGGGTGAAACCTGGCGTCACCATCGTCACGGGAGGGGGGTGGAAGCCTGGCGTCCCCGTCGTCGCGGGTGGAGTGTGGAAGCCTGGCGTCACCGTCGTCACGGGAAGGGGGGTGGAAGCCTGGCACCACCATCGTCACGGGAGGGGGATCGTAGCCTGGCGTCACAGTCGTCACGGGAGGGGGCTGAAAGCCTGGCGTCACCGTCATCACGGGAGAAGGGTGGAAGCCTTGCGACACCTTCGTCACGGGAAGGGGATGGAAGCCTGGCGTCACCGTCGTCACGTGAGGGAGATGGAAGCCTGGCGTCACCGTCGTCATGGGAGGAGGGTGGAAGCCTGGCGTCAGCGTCGTCTTGGGAGGAGGGTGGAAGCCTGGCGTCACCGTCGTCATGGGAGGGGGGTGAAAGTTTGGCGTCACCATCGTCACGGGAGGAGGATGAAAGCCTGGCGTCACAGTTGTCACGTGATGGGGGATGGAAGCTTGGCGTCACCGTGGTCATGGGAGGGGGATGGAAGCCTGGCGTCACCGTCGTCACGGGAGGGGTCTGGAAGCCTGGCGTTAAAGGAGGGGGGTGGAAGCCTGGCGTCACGGAAGGGGGGTGGAAGCATGGCGTCACCATCGTCATGGGAGGGGGATGGAAGCCTGGCGTCACGGGACGGGGGAGGAAGCCTGGCATCAGGGGAGGGGGGTGGAAGCCTGGCGTCACCATCGTCACGGGAGGAGGGTTGAAGCCTCGCGTCACCCTCGTCACGGGAGGGGGTTATAAGCCTAGCGTCACCGTCGTCACGGGCGGGGGATGGAAGCCTGGCATCACCGTCGTCACAGGAAGGGAGAGTAAGCCTGGCGTCACTGTCGTTACTGGAGGGGGGTGTAATCCTGGCGTCACCGTCGTCACGCCATGGGGGTAGAAACCTGACGTCACCGTCGTCATTGGAGGTGGTATAAACCTGGCGTCACCGTCGTCACGGGAGGGTGTGGAAGTGTGACGTCACCGTCGTCACGGGAGGGGGGTGAAAACCTGGCGTCACCGTCGTCACGGGAGGAGGGTGGAAACCTGGCGTCACCGCAATCACGAGAGGGGGATGGAAGCCTGGCGTCACCGTCGTCACAGGAGGGACGTGGAAGCCTAGCGTCACTGTCGTCACGGGAGGGGGTTGGAAGCCTGGCGTAACCGTCGTCACGGGAGGGAGGTGGAAACCTAGCGTCACCGTTGTCACGGGAGGGGGGGTGGAAGCCTAGCGTCACCGTAGTCACGAAAGGGGGCTGGAAGCCTGACGTCACCGTCGTCACAGGAGGAGGATATAAGCCTGGCGTCACCTTCATCACGCGAGGAGGGTGGAAGCCTGTCGTCACCGTTGTCACGGGAGGTGGGTGGAAGCCTGGCGTCACCGTCGTCACGGGAGGAGGGTTGAAGCCTGGCGTCAACGTCGTCACGGGAAGGGGGGTGGAAGCCTGGCGTCACCGTCGTCACGGGAGGGTGTTGTAAGCCTAGCGTCACCGTCGTCACGGGAGGGGGTTGGAAGCCAGGCATCACCGTCGTCACAGGACGGGAGTGTAAGCCTGGCGTCACCGTCGTCACGGGAGGGGGTGTAAAGCTGGCGTCACCGTCGTCACGCCAGGGGATGGAAATCTGGCGTCACCGTCGTCATGGGAGGGAGTGTAAACCTAGCGTCACCGTCGTCACGGGAGGGTGTGGAAGCCTGACGTCACCGTCCTCACGGGAGGGGGGTGGAAGTCTGGCGTCACCGTCGTCATGGGAGGGGGATGGAAGCCTGGCGTCATCGTCGTCACGGGAGGGGTCTGGAAGCCTGGCGTCACGGGAGGAGGGTGGAAGCCTGGCGTCACGGGAGGGTGGTTGAAGCCTGGCATCACCGTCGTCATGGGAGGGGCTGTAAACCTTGCGTCACCGTCGTCACGGGAGGGTGTGGAAGCCTGACGTCACCGTCGTCACGGGAGGGGGGTGAAAGCCTGGCGACATCGTCGTCACGGGAGGAGGGTAGAAACCTGGCGTCACCGCCGTCACGGGAGGGGGTTGGAAGCCTGGCGTCATCGTCGTCAAGGGAAGGAGGTGGAAGCCTAGCGTCACTGTCGTCACGGGAGGGGGATGGAAGCCTGGGGTCACCGTCGTCACGGGAGGGTGGTGGAAGCCTAGCGTCACCCTCGTCACGGGAGGGGGGATGGAAGCCTAGCGTCACCGTAGTCACGGAAGGGGGGTGGAAGCCTGACGTCACCGTCGTCGGAGGAGGAGGGTGGAAGCCTGACGTCACCTTCGTCACGCGAGGAGTGTGGAAGCCTGTCGTCACCGTAGTCACGGGAGGGGGTGGGAGCCTGGCGTCACCGTCGTCACGGAAGGAGGGTGGAGGCCTGGCGTCACTGTTGTCACGGGAAGGGGGGTGAAAGCCTGCCGTCACAGTCTTCACGGGAGGGGGTTGTAAGCCTAGCGTCACCGTCGTCACGGGAGGGGGGTGGAAGCCTAACATCACCGTCGTCACAGGAGGGGAGTGTAAGCCTGGCGTCACCGTCGTCACGGGAGGGGGATGTAAGGCTGGCGTCACCATCGTGACGCCAGGGGATGGAAACCTGGCGTCACCGTCGTCATGGGAGGGGGTGTAAACCAGGCATCACCGTCGTCACGGGAGGGTGTGGAAGCCTGACGTCACCATCGTCACGGGAGGGGGGTGAAAGCCTGGCGTCACCGTTGTCACGGGAGGAGGGTGGAAACCTGATGTCACCGCCGTCACGGGAGAGGGTGGAAGCCTGGCGCCACCGTCGTCATGGGAGGGGGTGAAACCTGGCGTCACCATCGTCACGGGAGGGGGTTGGAAGCCTGGCGTCCCCGTCGTCACGGGAGGAGGGTGGAAACCTGGCGTCACCGCTGTCACGAGAGGGGGATGGAAGCCTGGCGTCACCGTCGTCACAATAGGGACGTGGAAGCCTAGCGTCACCGTCGTCACGGGAGGGGGTTGGAAGCCTGGCGTAACCGTCGTCACAGGAGGGAGGTGGAAACCTAGCGTCACCGTTGTCACGGGAGGGGGGGTGGAAGCCTAGCGTCACCGTAGTCACGAAATGGGGCTGGAAGCCTGACGTCACCGTCGTCACAGGAGGAGGATATAAGCCTGGCGTCACCTTCATCACGCGAGGAGGGTGGAAGCCTGTCGTCACCGTAGTCACGGGAGGTGGGTGGAAGCCTGGCGTCACCGTCGTCACGGGAGGAGGGTTGAAGCCTGGCGTCAACGTCGTCACGGGAAGGGGGGTGGAAGCCTGGCGTCACCGTCGTCACGGGAGGGGGTTGTAAGCCTAGCGTCACCGTCGTCACGGGAGGGGGTTGGAAGCCAGGCATCACCGTCGTCACAGGACGGGAGTGTAAGCCTGGCGTCACCGTCGTCACGGGAGGGGGTGTAAAGCTGGCGTCACCGTCGTCACGCCAGGGGATGGAAATCTGGCGTCACCGTCGTCATGGGAGGGAGTGTAAACCTAGCGTCACCGTCGTCACGGGAGGGTGTGGAAGCCTGACGTCACCGTCCTCACGGGAGGGGGGTGGAAGTCTGGCGTCACCGTCGTCATGGGAGGGGGATGGAAGCCTGGCGTCATCGTTGTCACGGGAGGGGTCTGGAAGCCTGGCGTCACGGGAGGAGAGTGGAAGCCTGGCGTCACGGGAGGGTGGTTGAAGCCTGGCATCACCGTCGTCATGGGAGGGACTGTAAACCTTGCGTGACCGTCGTCATGGGAGGGTGTGGAAGCCTGACGTCACCGTCGTCACGGGAGGGGGGTGAAAGCCTGGCGACATCGTCGTCACGGGAGGAGGGTAGAAACCTGGCGTCACCGCCGTCACGGGAGGGGGTTGGAAGCCTGGCGTCATCGTCGTCAAGGGAAGGAGGTTGAAGCCTAACGTCACTGTCGTCACGGGAGGGGGGTTGAAGCCTGGGGTCACCGTCGTCACGGGAGGGTGGTGGAAGCCTAGCGTCACCCTCGTCACGGGAGGGGGGATGGAAGCCTAGCGTCACCGTAGTCACGGAAGGGGGGTGGAAGCCTGACGTCACCGTCGTCGGAGGAGGAGGGTGGAAGCCTGACGTCACCTTCGTCACGCGAGGAGGGTGGAAGCCTGTCGTCACCGTAGTCACGGGAGGGGGTGGGAGCCTGGCGTCACCGTCGTCACGGAAGGAGGGTGGAGGCCTGGCGTCACTGTTGTCACGGGAAGGGGGGTGAAAGCCTGCCGTCACAGTCTTCACGGGAGGGGGTTGTAAGCCTAGCGTCACCGTCGTCACGGGAGGGGGGTGGAAGCCTAGCATCACCGTCGTCACAGGAGGGGAGTATAAGCCTGGCGTCACCGTCGTCACGGGAGGGGGATGTAAGGCTGGCATCACCATCGTGACGCCATGGGATGGAAACCTGGCGTCACCGTCGTCATGGGAGGGGGTGTAAACCAGGCATCACCGTCGTCACGGGAGGGTGTGGAAGCCTGACGTCACCATCGTCACGGGAGGGGGGTGAAAGCCTGGCGTCACCGTTGTCACGGGAGGAGGGTGGAAACCTGATGTCACCGCCGTCACGGGAGAGGGTGGAAGCCTGGCGCCACCGTCGTCATGGGAGGGGGTGAAACCTGGCGTCACCATCGTCACGGGAGGGGGATGGAAGCCTGGCGTCCCCGTCGTCACGGGAGGAGTGTGGAAGCCTGGCGTCACCGTCGTCACGGGAAGGGGGGTGGAAGCCTGGCACCACCATCGTCACGGGAGGGGGATCGTAGCCTGGCGTCACAGTCGTCACGGGAGGGGGCTGAAAGCCTGGCGTCACCGTCATCACGGGAGAAGGGTGGAAGCCTTGCGACACCTTCGTCACGGGAAGGGGATGGAAGCCTGGCGTCACCGTCGTCACGTGAGGGAGATGGAAGCCTGGCGTCACCGTCGTCATGGGAGGAGGGTGGAAGCCTGGTGTCAGCGTCGTCTTGGGAGGAGGGTGGAAGCCTGGCGTCACCGTCGTCATGGGAGGGGGGTGAAAGTTTGGCGTCACCATCGTCACGGGAGGAGGATGAAAGCCTGGCGTCACAGTCGTCACGGGATGGGGGATGGAAGCCTGGCGTCACCGTGGTCATGGGAGGGGGATGGAAGCCAGGCGTCACCGTCGTCACGGGAGGGGTCTGGAAGCCTGGCGTTAAGGGAGGGGAGTGGAAGCCTGGCGTCACGGAAGGGGGGTGGAAGCCTGGCGTCACCATCGTCATGGGAGGGGGATGGAAGCCTGGCGTCACGGGACGGGGGAGGAAGCGTGGCATCAGGGGAGGGGGGTGGAAGCCTGGCGTCACCATCGTCACGGGAGGAGGGTTGAAGCCTCGCGTCACGCTCGTCACGGGAGGGGGTTGTAAGCCTAGCGTCACCGTCGTCACGGGCGGGGGATGGAAGCCTGGCATCACCGTCGTCACAGGAAGGGAGAGTAAGCCTGGCGTCACTGTCGTTACTGGAGGGGGGTGTAATCCTGGCGTCACCGTCGTCACGCCATGGGGGTAGAAACCTGACGTCACCGTCGTCATTGGAGGGGTATAAACCTGGCGTCACCGTCGTCACGGGAGGGTGTGGAAACGTGACGTCACCGTCGTCACGGGAGGGGGGTGAAAACCTGGCGTCACCGTCGTCACGGGAGGAGGGTGAAAACCTGGCGTCACCGCCGTCACGAGAGGGGGATGGAAGCCTGGCGTCACCGTCGTCACAGGAGGGACGTGGAAGCCTAGCGTCACCGTCGTTACGGGAGGGGGGTGGAAGCCTGGCGTAACCGTCGTCACGGGAGGGAGGTGGAAACCTAGCGTCATCGTTGTCACGGGAGGGGGGGTGGAAGCCTAGCGTCACCGTAGTCACGAAAGGGGGCTGGAAGCCTGAAGTCACCGTCGTCACAGGAGGAGGATATAAGCCTGGCGTCACCTTCATCACGCGAGGAGGGTGGAAGCCTGTCGTCACCGTAGTCACGGGAGGTGGGTGGAAGCCTGGCGTCACCGTCGTCACGGGAGGAGGGTTGAAGCCTGGCGTCAACGTCGTCACGGGAAGGGGGATGGAAGCCTGGCGTCACCGTCGTCACGTGAGGGGGTTGTAAGCCTAGCGTCACCGTCGTCACGGGAGGGGGTTGGAAGCCAGGCATCACCGTCGTCACAGGACAGGAGTGTAAGCCTGGCGTCACCGTCGTCACGGGAGGGGGGTTTAAAGCTGGCGTCACCGTCGTCACGCCAGAGGATGGAAATCTGGCGTCACCGTCGTCATGGGAGGGAGTGTAAACCTAGCGTCACCGTCGTCACGGGAGGGTGTGGAAGCCTGACGTCACCGTCCTCACGGGAGGGGGGTGGAAGCCTGGCGTCACCGTCGTCATGGGAGGGGGATGGAAGCCTAGCGTCACCGTCGTCACGGGAGGGGTCTGGAAGCCTGGCGTCACGGGAGAGGGGATGAAGCCTGGCGTCACGGGAAGGGGGTGGAAGCCTGGCGTCACCGTCGTCATGGGAGGGGGTGTAAACCTGACGTCACCGTCGTCACGGGAGGGTGTGGAAGCCTGACGTCACCGTCGTCACGGGAGGGGGGTGAAAGCCTGGCGTCATCGTCGTCACGGGAGGAGGGTAGAAACCTGGCGTCACCGCCGTCACGGGAGGGGGGTGAAAGCCTGGCGTCACCGTCGTAACAGGAAGGAGGTGGAAGCCTAACATCACCGTCGTCACGGGAGGGGGGTGGAAGCCTGGCGTCACCTTCGTCACTGGAGGGTGATGGAAGCCTAGAGTCACCGTCGTCACGGGAGGGGGGATGGAAGCCTAGTGTCATCGTAGTCACGGAAGGGGGGTGGAAGCCTGACGTCACCGTCGTCGGAGGAGGAGGGTGGAAGCCTGGCGTCACCTTCGTCACACGAGGAGGGTGGAAGCCTGTCGTCATCGTAGTCACGGGAGGGGGGTGGAAGCCTGGCGTCACCGTCGTCACGTGTGGAGGGTGGAAGCCTGGCGTCACCGTCGTCACGGGAAGGGGGGTGGAAGCCTGGCGTCACAGTCTTCACGGGAGGGGGTTGTAAGCCTAGCGTCACCGTCGTCACGGGAGGGGGGTGGAAGCCTAGCATCACCGTCGTCACAGGAGGGGAGTGTAAGCCTGGCGTCACCTTCGTCAAGGGAGGGGGGTGTAAGGCTGGCGTCACCATCGTGACGCCAGGGGATGGAAACATGGCGTCACCGTCGTCATGGGAGGGGGTGTAAACCAGGCATCACCGTCGTCACGGGAGGGTGTTGAAGCTTGACGTGACCATCGTCACGGGAGTGGGGTGAAAGCCTGGCGTGACCGTCGTCACGGGAGGAGGGTGGAAACCTGTCGTCACCGCCGTCACGGGAGGGGGTGAAAGCCTGGCGCCACCGTCGTCATGGGAGGGGGTGGAAGCCTGGCGTCACCGTCGTCACGGGAGGGGGGTGGAAGCCTGGCGTCCCCGTCGTCACGGGAGGGGTGTGGAAGCCTGGCGCCACCGTCGTCACGGGAAGGTGGGTGGAAGCCTGGCACCACCATCGTCACGGGAATGGGATGGAAGCCTGGCATCACAGTTGTCACGGGAGGGGGCTTGAAGCCTGGCGTCACCTTCATCACGGGAGAAGGATGGAAGCCTTGCGACACCTTCGTCACGTGGAGGGAATGGAAGCCTGGCGTCACCGTCGTCACGGGAGGGAGATGGAAGCCTGGCGGCACCATCGTCATGGGAGGAGGGTGGAAGCCTGGCGTCAGCGTCGTCTTGGGAGGAGGGTGGAAAGCCCGGCGTCACCGTCGTCATGGGAGGGGGGTGAAAGCCTGGCGTCACCATCGTCTCGGGAGGAGGATGGAAGCCTGGCGTCACAGTCGTCACGGGAGGGGGATGGAAGCCTGGCGTCACTGTCGTCATGGGAGGGGGATGGAAGCCTGGCGTCACCGTCGTCACGGGAGGGGTCTGGAAGCCTGGCGTTACGGGAGGGAGGTGGAAGCCTGGCGTCACGGGAGGGGGATGGAAGCCTGGCGTCGCCGTCGTCATGGGAGGGGGATGGAAGCCTGGTGTCACGTGACGGGGGAGGAAGCCTGGCGTCAGGGGAGGGGGGTGGAAGCCTGGCGTCACGGGAGGGGGGCTGGAAGCCTGGCGTCACCATCGTCATGGGAGGAGGGCGGAAGCCTGGCGTCACCGTCGTCACGGGAGGAGGGAGAGAAGCCTGGCGTCACCGTCGTCATGGTAGGGGGATGGAAGACTGGCGTCACTTTCGTCACGGAAGTGGGGTTGAAGCCTGGCGTCACCGTCGTCACGGGACGGGGGTGGAAGCCTGGCGTACTCGTCGTCATGGGAGGGGGGTGGTAGCCTGTCGTCACCGTCGTCATGGGAGGGGGGTGGAAGCCTGGCGTCACCGTCGTCATGTGAGGGGGGTGGAAGCCTGGCGTGACCGTCGTCATGGGAAGAGGGTAGAAGCCTGGCGTCACCGTCGTTACTGGAGGGGGGTGGAAGCCTGGCGTCACCGTCGTCATGGGAGGAGGGTGGAAGCCTTTCGCCACCGTCGTCATTGGAGGGGCGTGGAAGCCTGGCGTCACCGTCGTCATGGGAGGGGAGTAGAAGCCTGGCGTCACCTTCGTCATGGGAGGAGGGTGGAAGCCTGGCGTCACCGTCGTCACGGGAGGGGGTTGGAAGCCTGGCGTCACCGTCGTCAAGGGAGGGGGGTGGAAGCCTTGCGTCACCGTCGTCACGGGAGGGGGTTGGAAGCCTGGCGTCACCGTCGTCATGGGAGGAGGGTGGAAGCCTGGCGTCACCGTCGTCACGGGAGGGGGTTGGAAGCCTGGCGTCACTGTCGTCACGGGAGGGGGGTGGAAGCCTTGCGTCACCGTCGTCATCGGAGGAGGGTAGAATCCTGGCGTTACCGTCGTTACGGGAGGGGGGTGGAAGTCTGGCGTCACCGTTGTCACGGGAGGGTGTGGAAGCTTGACGTCACCGTCATCACAGGAGGGGGTTGAAAACCTGGCGTCACCGTCGTCATGGGAGGAGGGTGGAAACCTGGCATCACCGCCGTCACGAGAGGGGGATGGAAGCCTGGCGTCACCGTCGTCACAGGAGGGAGGTGGAAGCCTAGCGTCACCGTCGTCACGGGAAGGGTGTATCGGTGATGTTTGTTCCACCCGGGCCTTGGTCCCCACGTGGCTTGGAAGAGTAGAGAGGTAGCGTGGATGATACTGGAGGTCTTGTTGAAACACACAATGCTTGATATAGATGATATATTGACAACACACTTGATGTAGATATGGAAATATACAGTGACTATGAAACCTTGGCCTGCCTCGAGAGAGATGACGAAACGTTGATGATGGTAGCGAGCTGAGAGATGATGAGCTACTGAACAGGATGGAGGCCGGAAGATGAGTGAGAAAGAGAAGCAGGTGCTGGCGGGCGACTGGGAGTAACAGTGGGTGGAGCCAAGGGTTTGCGCGGTCAGGAAAGGTTGACTCCAGGTGGACTACGCGCCTATGGTTGGTCGGGACTGACCCGGGAGAATGACGTCACGGAAACAGAGCTGTGTGATAGGCTCCGGCACGTAGGCCGTGGGCCGGGTTTGACCTGACGCCTTTACCGGAATGTGAATTATAGGAAAATTCCCTTACCCTCTCACACACTCTCTCATCTCTCTCTCTCTCTTGGCTAAAAACAATGAATAACTTAAAACTAGTTAACAATTGATATACAGATATAGATATGATACAAATACTTCCCCCTTGGAAGCATACGTCCTCGTATGTCGAGCTAAAGAATACAATCAGAGAGGGGGGACGATGAAATACATTGGATACAATACAGAATACACAATAAAACTAAGACATAGTAAAAAATACATGAGACATGAACAAGAATCAGGATGTAGCCTTTACATAGATACATATATATATACATAATTTATACAGTTGGACAGGAATGAAAGGAAAGATGAAGGAAATGGCTAGTAGACTGGACGAGACCGGAGCTGATATTTAGGTGAGGATGAGATGGGGGGTGAAGGTGGCTGACTTTCAACAATGTCAGGAGCATTTTCTGGTAGTGGAGAGGTAGGTTCGAAATCGAAACCACGATCAACCCGTTTGAGATGGTCTCTATGAACAAAAATTTCACTGCCTGAACTTAGATTTCTGAGTTTGAACTTGTGACCGGCCATCTTTTCGATTACACGGTGAGGTCCGTTGAATCGGGGGTCGAGCTTAGAGTGGCGGTCTTGGACTTTGGTGAACACGATGTCACCAACCTCGATGTCGAGCGGTTTAGCGCGCTGATGCTGTTTCTGCAGCATAGATTCCTGAGAGGCGGTAAGTCTGTCACGGACAGACATATGAATACGCTGGAAAGCTGAAACGCGATTCTGAACATAATCGTCAACGTTGTATAGAGGACGAGGGTCAGAGGAGAGAAACTCATATGGGAGTCTTTTGTCAGAGCCATATAAAATGAAATGTGGAGACTCGTTGATCGATGAGTGAATCGCAGCGTTAAGAGAGCATGCGACTAGGGGAATGTGATCATCCCATGAAGAGCTTGAATTGGCAATGAAGCGTAAGATGTCGAGAATTCGACGGTTTGCTCTCTCGACTTTTCCGTTCGCTTGAGGGGAATATGGAACAATGTTGCACTTTTTAATTTGAAATGACTCGCAAACAGCTTTGAAGATGGCATTGTTGAATTCGGTGCCATTATCTGATAGAAGTACTTTAGGAGATGCATACCGGCATATGACTTCATCTATCAGTGCTCGTGCAACTGAACGTGCAGATTTGTCTTTGAGAGGAACCAAGATGCTGAAGCGTGAAAAACTATCGATACAGACGAGCAAATAGTGAAAACCGTTCTCCGTCAGAGGGAGTTTCAAAATATCGACTGACAGACTGTCCCAAGGAGCATGAGGGATAGGATATGGGAGGTTCGGAGACTCATGATGGAGAGAGGGACGATGCTCAGTGCATGAAGCGCATAAGAGACAATGACGGGTGATGTCTTTCCTCATGGAAGGCCAGACATATGATCTTTGAGCCTGTTTGAATGCTCTATCTTTGCCTGGATGACCGGCAAGAGGGGAGTCATGAACGTGATACAAGATAATAGGGACAAGAGCTTCTGGAATGACAAGCTGAGATGCATGATGTAATGAATCGTCCTCAGAAATGACAGAACTAGATTTATAGAGGACATCGTCTCGAAGCAAAAAGGAATCTGGGGAGAATGGCAAGCTTGGAAGGTTACTGGCATCACCTGATTCAAGATAATAAATGAGACGTTTGCAGAATTGATCAGACTTTTGAAGGGATTTGACTTCCTCAAGAGTGGGAAGTGACTGTGAGGTTGTGAGCAGACTGACAGGAGCGACATGACGGGACAGAGCGTCAGCGACAGAATTAGCTTTACCTGGGAGGTACGCGAATGAAGGATTGTACTCTTGAACAGTGAGTTGCCAACGGGCAAATTTTCCGGTTAAACTGGTTCCTTTGAATAACTCTGTGACCGCAAAATGATCGGTTAGAACATGGATCTTATATCCGAGCATGATGTCTCTGAAGTGACGAAGAGACCAAACGAATGCGAGAGCTTCGCGGTGAGTGACACTGTAGTTGCGCTCAGCAGCATTGAGCAGACGACTGGCAAAGGCAACTGCGCGTGATTTACCATTTTCATCTCGTTGCATGAGGACAGAACCGATACCGATGTTTGATGCGTCAGTGCAAAGAATAAACTCCTTATTGAAATTAGGAAATGCGAGGACAGGAGCGTTGCATAAGGCTTGCTTGAGGGTAGTGAATGGTTTCTCGCACTCGTCCGTCCATGCGAATGTTACATTCTTTTTAAACAATGATGTGAGAGGTTGAGCGATTTTACTGAAATCTTTGATAAATTGCCGATAAAATCCTGCAAGGCCAATGAAACTACGAACGTCATCGGCAGAACTAGGAGTAGGAAACTGTGATATCGCATGAATTTTATCGTCAAGAGTGTGGATGCCATTTTTGTCAACCTTGTGGCCTAAGAATTTGATTTCGCGTTTGAGGAACTGACATTTACTGAGTTTAAGAGTTAACCCAGCCTTTGCAAAACGTGACAGAACGTCTGAGATGGTTTCGAGGTGTTCGGGAAGGTCCTTTGATGCAACTATCACATCGTCTAAGTAACAAAACACCGAAGAGCCTAATAGGCCAGAGAGAACTGAGTTCATGAGACGCATGAAAGTTAAGGGACTATTACGTAAACCCATGGCCATACGTTTGAAAGCGTACTGGCCAGATGATGTGGTGAAAGCAGTGTAGTGCCGTGAACTTTCTTCTAGCTCGACCTGGAAGAAACCAGACTGAAGGTCGAGGGTGGAAAATACACTGTTTGAATCACCTATTGACTGGAGGAGATCAGACAAGATTGGCATAGGGAATCGATCGGGTATCGTCGCGGCGTTTAAACCACGGAAATCGACGACTACTCTCCACTCACCATTGGACTTAGGAACTAGAAACAGCGGGGCATTGAATGGTGATGCCACTGGCTCTATGATATCCTCGTCCAGCATGCTTCTGACAGCGTCGTCCATTAACGTCCTGCGGCTGTGTGGGATGCGATAAGCCGGGACGTAGATGGGTGTCGAGCCTGGGGTGAGGTGGATGGAATGACGAACAGCATCGGTCTTGCCCAGAGGTTCACCCGGAAGAGAGACACATGATCTGAAAGTCGATAAGAGGGCAAGTAAATCTGCTTTTGTTTCAGGAAAATCAACATCACCAATATGCTGGTCAAGAAGAGGAGGAGGAGAATCTGAGGCAATTGGTGAAGACATGGATGTGTGACAAGGAGATGAGGTGACAGGGGTGACAGGGGCAGGATAAGGGAGAACTTCGCCTAAAGTCACGCCAGATTGAAGGGATATAGGGTGATTCGTGAGATTCTGAATGGCAATACAGCAAGAACTATCCTTGTCTAGGGTTGAAAGAACTGACTCGAGAGCGACACCATTCACTCGGGCAGAGTCGGGCAAACATAAGATGTCTGTCCCGGGGGGCACACCTTTGACGACGACGCGCACCAAACAGAGGTGGGTCTGTGTGACTACCACAGAGGAGGTCAACACAGCTTTCCTGAGTCTGGTGTTCGAGAGGACGTCAGACAGTGTTGTAGGAGAAGAGGGATTGTCGGTGTCGCTGTGCAGCACTTCGCTAGGCGAGTCGGCTGGCGTAGATGATAAGACAGGATCAGGGATTACTGAGGGTGTCTCGAGCGATGAGGGAGGGACATGAGATGAGTCCTGAGAAGGCGCGTGTATGACAACGTAGACATCAGATGGTGGCGGTGACTCAGGGAAGGGTGAGGCAGAGATGAAGGTGCCATTCTGGGCGATTTGATGAATAGAAGGGAAAAGTGAGATGTTGAAGTGAGACATTGTATGGTATCCTATCAATATTTCAGCTGCAAAACATACATCATCCATGACATAGAAAAAATCTGAGATAGAAGGTTCAAGTGGAGACAAACAGATACTGAGGAGAACCTTTCTATGAGGTATGACAACGATTCCAGAAATACCACTAACAGTGATGTCTGGTGGATAACTCTGAAACTTGTGTCTTGAGGCGGCAGAGAGTTTTTCAAAAACATGAGTTTTAATGATGTTGACTGAAGCACCAGAATCGAAAAATGCACGGCATTTGTGAGAGGCTAATATGACGTCAGCAGTCAGACCTTGGAAAAATCCGAAGGATTTAACAGGGACACATGGGAGAGGCACTGTCTGTGCATCCGCGAAAACAACACGTTTATGAGATGACTTACTACCTGCGGTCTTTAGAAATGGACTTGAGTGTTACCGAGGAGGTGCGAGGCTCTGGCGCGAATCGTTTCCCGAAGATTGAGAAGACTGCATTTGTTGCTGGAAAAGGCGACATTCCTCAAGTGAGTGACCGCGTTTATTATGAAGGGAGCAGAAGGCATTACTGTTGAATTTATGATAACCTCTTTCGTCAAGCATTACTCGACAGTCCGCTGAAATGTGACCTTTGAGTCCACATCGGTAACATGTTACCTTTCTCGAGTCACGGGAGGATGAACGGTAACGAGAATGAGAGCGTTGATCAGAACGTGACAAATGAGTGTTTGACGGTGGAGATGAGCTCTGAGGGGAGGAGCTTCGGTGAGAAAATGGGGGCTCGATTAAGGAATGCGGGGACTGAACCAAACTTACTGGCTGAGGAACAGGTGGCGATTTCTCTGATATTTTCTTGCACAGATCATACAAGAAATCTTCCTTACTGAATTTAATGTCGCTTGCAACGGTGAAGGTTGGTGAATCGAGCTGAACAAGGAACAAGAAATATGACATCAGGCGTTTGAAATCAGTAGAAGATATTTTATTGTTTGCGTCAATCCACTGAGAGGATTTCATTTGATCTGTTAACTCAGCACTGAGAGAGGATGCAATATTTTCTGCCTTATACACATCATGAGTAGAACGAGCAATATTAGTGAGAGTTTGAGCAGTTTTGAGGAAGGAATGAGTTGCACCTAATTTTGAGTGACCAGAGAAATGAGAGATTAATGCTGTGGTGAGTTCATCGTATGTAGAAAAACTGAGGAATTTATCGGTTTTTATGAGTTTTCCCGCAAGACTAGATGGGTCATGATAAATCCGTGATTTTAAAATGGCTAATTTTTCCACGTCAGAATGAGCTGAGCGACGTGTACATTCATAATTTACACGGCGGACAAAGGCTTGGACTGATTCAGAGTTAGTACCAGAAAAAGGAGGAATTGAGACATTATCAGATATGAGAGTAACCTGAGGTGTGGGTGTGTGAAGTGACTGGTCGTTAGACATCGTGATCACTTTGAGGAAACACACAAGAAAACAAAGAAACACTGAGTGTACACAAAAATGTAGAATAACTGGCACAATAAAGAGAAAAATATAATAAGAACTAAGGTACTTAACTAGCAGAGGACCAAGGAGGTGGAACACGTGGGAGCTGACTGGTCACGTGGTGAATGGGCGTATTTCTGGGCTGTGACACGTGGTGCAAAGACCGATGGGCGTCTTGAGGGCGGAGACACGTGGTGAGGGCGTGGAGAACTTGTTTGAGGGGCCACGTGGTGATGAGTGATGACCGTCTTGAAGGGACACGTGATGAAAAGGCGATGGGCGTCTTGAGGGCGCCACGTGGTGATGCGTGGGCAGCGAAGATGGCGCGCCGCGAACAAAATGGAGGTAGAGGTGATGGGCGTCTTGAACAGCAGGGCGAGGAGGCTTGTACTCACTCGGAACAGATGCTACTGCAGGAGGGCGACGAAGGAAGCGACTGCAGGGCGTAGAGGAGAAGACGAGGTGGGCGAGGCAAGGGCGTGTGTGTAGTCACTTACTGAGGCAGAACGATGCACGTGGTGAGTGTAGAGACTTGATGACGGAGGAGGCTGAATCTTGATAATTCGTCGCTTGGAAGGACGAATTCCACCGTTGCACACCAATTGTATCGAATAGATGTGCTTGGTACCGGGGCCTTGGTCCCCACGTGGCTTGGAAGAGTAGAGAGGTAGCGTGGATGATACTGAAGGTCTTGTTGAAACACACACGGCTTGATATAGATGATATATTGACAACACACTTGATGTAGATATGGAAATATACAGTGACTATGAAACCTTGGCCTGCCTCGAGAGAGATGACGAAACGTTGATGATGGTAGCGAGCTGAGAGATGATGAGCTACTGAGCAGGATGGAGGCCGGAAGATGAGTGAGAAAGAGAAGCAGGTGCTGGCGGGCGACTGGGAGTAACAGTGGGTGGAGCCAAGGGTTCGCGCGGTCAGGAAAGGTTGACTCCAGGTGGACTACGCGCCTATGATTGGTTGGGACTGACCCGGGAGAATGACGTCACGGGAACAGAGCTGTGTGATTGGCTCCGGCACGTAGGCCGTGGGCCGGCTTTGACCTGACGCCTTTACCGGAATGTGAATTATAGGAAAATTCCCTTACCCTCTCACACACTCTCTCATCTCTCTCTCTCTCTCTTGGCTAAAAACAATGAATAACTTAAAACTAGTTAACAATTGATATACAGATATAGATATGATACAAGGGGGTGGAAGCCTGGCGTCACCGTCGTCACGGGAGGGGGGTGGAAACCTAGCGTCACCGTCGTCACGGGAGGGGGGGTGGAAGCCTAGCGTCACCGTAGTCACGGAAGGGGGCTGGAAGCCTGACGTCACCGTCGTCACAGGAGGAGGGTATAAGCCTGGCGTCACCTTCGTCACGTGAGGAGGGTGGAAGCCTCTCGCCACCGTAGTCACGGGAGGGGGGTGGAAGCCTGGCGTCACCGTCGTCACGGGAGGAGGGTGGAAGCCTGGCGTCACTGTCGTCACGGGAAGGGGGGTGGAAGCCTGGCGTCACCGTCGTCACGGGAGGGGGTTGTAAGCCTAGCGTCACCGTCGTCACGGGAGGGGGGTGGAAGCCAGTCATCACCGTCGTCACAGGACGGGAGTGTAAGCCTGGCGTCACCGTCGTCACGGGAGGAGGGTGTAAGGCTGGCGTCACCGTCGTCACGCCAGGGGATGGAAACCTGGCGTCACCGTCGTCATGGAAGGGGGTGTAAACCTGGCGTCACCGTCGTCACGGGAGGGTGTGGAAGCCTGACGTCACCGTCGTCACGGGAGGAGGGTGAAAGCCTGGCGTCACCGTCGTCATGGGAGGAGGGTGGAAACCTGGCGTCACCGCCGTCACGGGATTGGGTGAAAACCTGGCGCCATCGTCGTCATGGGAGGGGGTGGAAGCCTGGCGTCACCGTCGTCATGGGAGGGGGGTGGAAGCCTGGCGTCCCCGTCGTCACGGGAGAGGTGTGGAAGCCTGGCGTCACCGTCGTCACGGGAAAGGGGGTGGAGGCCTGGCGCAACCGTCGTCACGGGAGGGGGATAGAAACCTGGCGTCACAGTCGCCACGGGAGGGGGGTGGAAGCCTGGCATCACCGTCGTCACGGGAGGAGGGTGGAAGCCTGGCGTCACCTTCGTCACGGGAAGGGGATGGAAGCCTGGCGTCACCGTCGTCACGGGAGGGGGATGGAAGCCTGGCGTCACCGTCGTCATGGGAGGAGGGTGGAAGCTTGGCGTCACAGTCGTCTTGGGAGGAGGGTGGAAGCCTGGCGTCACTGTCGTCATGGGAGTGGGAAGAAAGCCTGGCGTCACCATCGTCACGGGAGGAGGATGGAAGCCTGACGTCACAGTCGTCACGGGAGGGGGATGGAAGCCTGGCGTCACCGTCGTCATGGGAGGGGGATGGAAGCCTGGCGTCACCGTCGTCACGGGAGGGGTCTGGAAGCCTGGCGTCACGGGAGGGGGGTGGAAGCCTGGCGTCACGGGAGGGGGGTGGAAGCATGGCGTCACCGTCGTCATGGGAGGGGGTGTAAACCTGGCGTCACCGTCGTCACGGGAGGGTGTGGAAGCCTGACGCCACCGTCGTCACGGGAGGAGGGTGAAAGCCTGGCGTCACCGTCGTCACGGGAGGAGGGTAGAAACCTGGCGTCGCCGCCGTCACGGGAGGGGGGTGGAAGCCTGGCGTCACCGTCGTCACAGGAAGGAGGTGGAAGCCTAGCGTCACCGTCGTCACAGGAGGGGGGTGGAAGCCTGGCGTCACCGTCGTCACTGGAGGGTGATGGAAGCCTAGCGTCACCGTCGTCACGGGAGGGGGGATGGAAGCCTACCGTCACCGTAGTCACGGAAGGGGGGTGGAAGACTGACGTCACCGTCGTCGGAGGAGGAGGGTGGAAGCCTGGCGTCACCTTCGTTACGCGAGGAGGGTGGAAGCCTGTCGTCATCGTAGTCACGGGAGGGGGGTGGAAGCCTGGCGTCACCGTCGTCACGGGAGGAGGGTGGAAGCCTGGCGTCACCGTCGTCACGGGAACGGGGGGAGGAAGTCTGGCGTCACAGTCTTCACGGGAGGAGGTTGAAAGCCTAGCGTCACCTTCGTCACGGAACTGGGATGGAAGCCTAGCATCACCGTCGTCACAGGAGGGGAGTGTAAGCCTGGCGTCACCGTCGTCACGGGAGGGGGGTGTAAGGCTGGCGTCACCATCGTGACGCCAGGGGATGGAAACCTGGCGTCACCGTCGTCATGGGAGGGGGTGTAAACCAGGCATCACCGTCGTCACGGGAGGGTGTGGAAGCCTGTCGTCACCATCGTCAGGGGAGGGGGGTGAAAGCCTGGCGTCACCGTCGTCACGGGAGGAGGGTGGAAACCTGGCGTCACCGCCGTCACGGGAGGGGGTGAAAGCCTGGCGCCACCGTCGTCATGGGAGGGGGTGGAAGCCTGGCGTCACCGTCGTCACGGGAGGGGGGTGGAAGCCAGGCGTCCCCGTCGTCACGGGATGGGTGTGGAAGCCTGGCGTCACCGTCGTCACGGTAAGGGGGGTGGAAGCCTGGCACCACCATCGTCACGGGAGGGGATGGAAACCTGGCGTCACAGTCGTCACGGGAGGGGGCTGGAAGCCTGGCGTCACCGTCTTCACGGGAGAAGGGTGGAAGCCTTGCGTCACCTTCGTCACGGGGAGGGGATGGAAGCCTGGCGTCATCGTCGTCACGGGAGGAAGATGGAAGCCTGGCGTCACCGTCGTCACGGGAGGAGGGTGGAAGCCTGGCGTCAGCGTCGTCTTGGGAGGAGGGTGGAAGCCTGGCGTCACCGTCGTCATGGGAGGGGGCTGAAAGCCTTGCGTCACCATCGTCACGGGAGGAGGATGGAAGCCTGGCGTCACAGTCGTCACGGGAGGGGGATGGAAGTCTGGCGTCACCGTCGTCATGGGAGGGGGATGGAAGCCAGGCGTCACCGTCGTCACGGGAGGGGTCTGGAAGCCTGGCATTACGGGAGGGGGGTGGAAGCCTGGCGTCACGGGAGGGGGGTGGAAGCCTGGCGTCATCGTCGTTATGGGAGGGGGATGGAAGCCTGGCGTCACGGGACGGGGGGGGAAGCCTGGCGTCAGGGGAGGGGGGTGGAAGCCTGGCGTGACGGGACGTTGGCTGGAAGCCTGGCGTCACCATCGTCATGGGAGGAGGGTGGAAGTCTGGCGTCACCGTCGTCACGGGAGGAGGGTGGAAGCCTGGCGTCACCGTCGTCATGGGAGGGGGATGGAAAACTGGCGTCACTTTCGTCACGGAAGGGGGGTTGAAGCCTGGCGTCACCGTCGTCACGGGAGGGGGGTGGAAGCCTGGCGTCACCGTTGTCATGGGAGGGGGGTGGTAGCCTGTCGTCACCGTCGTCATGGGAGGTGGGTGGAAGCCTGGCGTCACCGTCGTCATGGGAGGGGGGTGGAAGCCTGGCGTGACCGTCGTCATGGGAGGAGGGTAGAAGCCTGGTGTCACCGTCGTCACTGGAGGGGGGTGGAAGCCTGGCGTCACCGTCATCATGGGAGGAGGGTGGAAGGCTGTCGCCACCGTCGTCATGGGAGGGGGGTAAAAGCCTGGCATCACCGTCGTCATGGGAGGAGGGTGGAAGCCTGGCGTCACCGTCGTCACGGGAGGGGGTTGGAAGCCTGGCGTCACCGTCGTCACGGGAGGGGGGTGGAAGCCTTGCGTCACCGTCGTCACGGGAGGGGGTTGGAAGCCTGGCGTCACCGTCGTCATGGGAGGAGGGTGGAAGCCTGGCGTCACCGTCGTCACGGGAGGGGGTTGGAAGCCTGGCGTCACTGTCGTCACGGGAGGGGGGTGGAAGCCTTGCGTCACCGTCGTCATCGGTGGAGGGTGGAATCCTGGCGTTACCGTCGTTACGGGTGGGGGGTGGAAGTCTGGCGTCACCGTTGTCACGGGAGTGGGTGGAAGCCTGGCGTCACTGTCGTCTCGGGAGGGGGGTGGAATCCTGGCGTCAGCGTCATCACGGGAGGGGGGTGGATGCCTGGCGTCACCGTCGTCACGGTAGGGGGGTGGAAGCCGGGCGTCACCGTCGTCATGGGAGGAGGGTAGAAGCCTGGCGTCACCGTCGTCACGGGAGGAAGGTGACGGTGTAGCGTCACCGGGTATAGGGCGCTATTGCGTATCACTAGGGGCTGACTGTGACTTCTCCATTATCATCTCAATTAACTGGCTTTTGTTTCTCCATTCATTTTTATTGCCTAACTGACGACATCGTTTCTGCAGATCTGACTTGAGATTATCTTATCCAGGAATTCCCTCGTTTGTTGCTCTAAGGATGCCTGAGTTGTGGACTGCGTTGTGGACTGCCCCTGAGGCGGCACTTGGTGTGGCGCCTTCACCGGTGGTGGATGCTGTACTGCTGACATTGTTAAGTCATCATCTGGTGCAAGGGGCACTGCGTCTTGATTGTTACCTATCATGATTGTAGGAAGTGTGCTTATACGATGTGGGTTGCCTGAGTTGGGCCGTCCTGGGGCGCGTTCAGCAAGGTGGGGGGGTCCAGATTTTGCCCGCAGAACGATACTGGATACTAGCGACGTCGCTATGGTTTTTTTTTTTCAGTGTTGAGATAATCAGCTGATTGAACCAACATGGCGGCGCACCCTTTTCGTGGGCACCCTTATCGCCGTAGAAAATACTTGCTGATTAACAGATAATAGAGTCTGGAGCAATTATAGCCGCAGTAAATGCAATATTTAGGTGGCAAGAAGATGTGACGGTATAAAAGAAGCCGTAAACTCCTGTGAGCGTAGTGATATAGCGTAGATGATTGTGTGGCTGGTAAAGTTCTAGCTCCTCCCAATGCACTTGGATGTAAATAACACACTTCATATAAAAAATGTATCCATTTCGAATGATTTTGACATTGATTTTCGTCGCAAATGCATATCTAATATGAGTTCCTAATCAACCCCCAACAATTCTGGGGACCTGTGTGAATGCGGGTTTCTTGGGGGAAGACAAAATACAATGATTGTCAGTAAGTAGTTTGGTATTTCTGCATAATTACTGCTTCGACGATATCGATATAAATATGAAGTCGTACATACTATACATCTAGTGCACTCAACACGTCTGTAAAGGTTTCAGGCGATTATGTTATATTAGGTTATGGGGTATAATTTTACATCTTCACCATTATGGAGTCTGTATAAGAAATAAAATGTCTGCAATTCGTCCAATTTCCTACTCTTGGTCATAAAGAACATTTGATTGCTTCTAAATTAACCTAGGTAAAGTTTTGGACAAAGCAATTTTTTTCCTGATAGATTTTTATGTGTTTTGAATAAATCTGATGTTTGTTTTTTATGCAATGCATTATTTACCCCAAGGCAAAAATTGCCACAAAAAAGTTAAATTAATTCAAAACCATCAAAATCAATAAGAAAAATTTATTTTAAGTAAACCTAAGCAAACCTAATTAATCCCAACGTAACCCAGGCAAACATAATCATACCTAACCTAACCTATCTGAACAAGTATCTGATGTTGAATTTGCAGTGCATTATAAAGATAACGAGATATCGAGGGGGTCATCTTACGAATCTTTACCTGGTTTGGTTAAAGAAGGTTAGATTTAGTTAGGTTATTCTTACTTAGGTTTGCTTAGTTTTAATTAGGTTTGCTTAGGCTTACTGAAAGAAAATTTTCTCCTATTGATTTTGATGGTTTTGAATTAATCTGACTTTTTTGTGGTAATTTTTACCTTGAGGAGAAAAAATTGTCTGGCATAACAAACAAACATCAGATTAATTCAAAACACATCAAAATCTATCAGATAAAAATTGCTTTTATCAAAAAAACAGACTGGGTCGTCTTACGATTCTTTACCTGAGCCTAACATAACATAACCTAAATTAACCAAAACCCTAACCTACATTGACAAATATCAGAACCTTGTTAAAACGAAACTAAACTTTACTTTTCGAAGAGATCTCACAGAAAACATTGAATATCTCACAAACTAAGAATTTGCGACGGAATTTGGATTAAGAAAACCTTATAAAAATACAACAGATAATGCAAAAGTACAACCCTGAATTCTCTAGAGCATTCTGATGAAGATGAAAATTAATACCGGTTAGGTTACGTTAGGTTATGGTTAAATTAGGTTTGGTTAGGTACGGTTTGGCTCAGTTAGGTTCGGTTATATAAGCTTTTTATATTTCATTACCCAAAAGTTAGGCATTTTACTTTAGATTTTTTTTCTGATTGCCACATTGCCTGAATCTAGGTAAATTTATTGAAGTCAATTGCTCGACAGTAAATTGCTCAAGAAATATTTTTTTGAACTATCAACTGCTCGACAGTAAATTGCTCAAGAAAATAACCTAACCAAACCTAAATAGAAATGTATCCGTTCTTGATTCTAACTTTTCAATTAAAAATAATAGTTGTATTTTTTTATGAGCTTTATGTTTTCATATTGTTTTCTAAGTGGCAATAGAAGGATTACGTTACCCAGGTGATCTCAGCATTGTACATCCTTCTTGGCAGCTCACCCAGTCTTTTCAGGTGTCCAAACCATCTGAGTATTCATATTAAATTATTGTTGTAATTTACTTAAAAAATAATGTCTTTTTAGGTAAACATGATAGAAATCCAAGAAAATTTATTGACTTGTAAAATACATAAGGAATAATATGAAGATAACATAAGTGTCTTCTCCCGAGGTTATTACTTACATGTCAGATATAATTGGGGTGTTTCCTTATCAAATCTGTTATTTTATATCGCCTCTGTCTGTATATACAAACGCAAAATGATAAAGAGAAAGCCACGGTGTTAGCCTATTTCTTTAATACAGTGTTCACTAGGGAACCTGAGGGAGAAGTACCAAACATACAGGTAAAGGATGTTCCCATGTTAATACAAATACAGTTTACTTGTGAGGATGTTAAACTCGCTATTGACAATTTAAAAAGGGACAAGGCACCAGGCCCAGAAGGTTTTCACCCTAGGATAATCAAAGAGGCGAAAAATGAAATTGCTTGTTCACTCCAAATCATATTTGATTTATCACTTAAGCAGGGGAAATTGCCCAAAGATTGGAAGACTGCAAATATTACAGCAATACACAAGAAGGGGGATAGAATGGACCCAGAAAATTATAGACCAGTTAATCTGACTTGTGTAATTTGTAAATTAATAGAGACCATAATTAGAGGAAAAATTATTGATCATTTAAAGGAAAATCAGCTCATCACAAGGAAACAATATGGCTTTATGAGTGGACGTTCAACATTGCTTACACTGATAACTGTAATGGAAAAATGGACAAGTATATTAGATGAAGAAGGCGTTGTGGATGTTGCTTATTGTGATTTTAAGAAGGCGTTTGATACGGTACCTCACAGAAGATTGCTAGAGAAAATGAAAAGCTTTAATGTAGGAGGTGATATCTTGGAGTGGATTTCTGACTTTCTTGGCGAAAGAAAACAACGGGTAATTGTAAATGGTACAAGTTCAGACTGGATGGAAGTGATAATTGGAGTGCCTCAGGGGTCAGTCCTTGGTCCTCTATTGTTTGTTTATATATATTAATGATCTCCCTGAAAAAATATTAAATAGTGAAATTTTTCTGTATGCAGACGATACCAAAGTGTTTAGAAGGATAAAAGATGAGAATGACTGCAGGAAATTACAGGAGAACATAAAAACATAAGAAATGAGGAGACTGCAAGAAGCCAGTTAATGACCTACACGAGGCAGTTCCATGTCCCCCACCCTTGGAATAATCCAATATTTAGCCATCCCACCTGTCATCCCTATCCATACTCTCATCCAACCGTCTTTTAAAGCTACCTATTGATTCAGCACTTACTACGTGTCTATCTAGCCTATTCCAATCGTTCACGACTCTGTTTGTGAACCAATATCTACCTATGTCTGTCCTGAATCTAAGTTTGTCTAGCTTGTACCCATTTCCACGTGTCCTATCCTGGCTACTAAATTTTAAAACCTGATCAATGTTTCCCTTATTAATTCCTTTTACCCATTTGGAAACCTCAATCATATCCTCTCTTGCCCTTCTTCTCTCTAGGGAGTGGAGATTAAGACGTTTTAACCTATCTTTGTAGGGTAAATTTCTCATTCCCTGAATCATCTTGGTCATTCTTCTCTGAACTGCCTCCAAGGAGCCTATATCCTTCCTATAATAAGGGGACAAAAATTGAGCTGCATAATCTAGGTGGGGTCTGATTAACGCTAAATACAACCTCAGAATTACCTCAGAATTCCTATTTGTCACACACCTACTAATAAATTCCAGTACCTTGTTGGCTCTATTTCTAGCTATAATACACTGTTCCCTGGGGCGCAAGTCACTGCTTACTTGTACTCCTAAGTCCCTTACACTATATGACCTTCCTAAGGTAGTGTCATTTAATGTGTAGTCTACAGACCTATTTCCTTTACCTACGCTCATAATACTACACTTGTTAACATTAAACTGCATCTGCCATTTCTCTGACCACTCGTACAGCCTATTTAAGTCATCCTGCAGCATCCTAGCATCGTCTAAATTCTTTACCTGTCTTCCTATCTTTGTGTCATCGGCAAATTTACTGATATCACTATTTATTCCTGTCTCTAAGTTATTTATATAAATTATGAATAACAATGGTCCTAGTACTGATCCCTGGGGTATCCCACTAGTGACATTACTCCATTCTGATTTCTTCCCATTGATTTGTACCCTCTGTTCCCTACCAGTAAGCCATCCCCTAATCCATTCTAGTACCTTCCCACCTATGCCGTGAGCCTTAAGTTTACTTAATAGTCTCCTATGGGGTACTCTGTCAAAGGCTTTACTGAAGTCCAAATAAACTATTTCATACTGGTCCCCCTTATCTATTGTTTCAAATACTTTCCTATAGAAGAACAATAAATTTGTGAGGCATGACTTCCCCTTGCTAAAACCATGTTGACTATGTCTAATTAGCTTGTGTTCATCTAAATGTTTCCTAATTGCCCTTGCTATGATAGCTTCTAACATCTGGCCTACCACTGATGTTAAACTAATTGGGCGGTAGTTACTACTTTCTGCCTTATCTCCTTTCTTGAATATATGAACTACATTTGCCTGCCTCCATAGCCTAGGTACTACTCCTGTGCCTAGTGATTCTCTAAAAATCATTGCAATAGGATCAACGAGTTCTTCTCTACATTCCCAAGAATCCTCGGAAAAATGTCGTCCGGCCCTGGAGATTTAGTCTTTTTAAGTCTATCTATTTCCTTGCTAACTACTTCCCTACTTATGACAATTTCGCTTAATTTATCATCCTCTTGTCCCCTAAAGATATGAACTGGCTCCAGTTCCCTACCCGACTCTTATTGAGAAAATACGGACAAGAAGTATTTATTTAATTCCTTACTAATATCCTCACCATTTTCTATCAAGCTGCCATCCATTCCTTTAAGAGGTCCTATTCTTTCCTTTGTTTTAGCCTTGTACAACTGATAGAATCCCTTTGGATCCTTCTGGGCATCTCTAGCTATCTTAACCTCATAATTCCTCTTTGCGGTCCTAATATCCTTTTTAACCTTCCTAGCTAGGTCATTATACAATACATTATCCAATACATTATCCAATTTCCCTTCTAATGTTGCTATTCATCCATTTTGGATTATTTTTATTTGACCTAATCCTCCTCTTAGGTATATGCTGTTCCTGCCCTGTATGAATTTCCCTTACTATGTTATTATAATGCAATTCTACCTCAATGTTTCGATCCTCCTCTCTGCCTACTCCTATACCCTTCCAATTTATACCCTGGAAATAATGTCTGAGGCCCTGGTAATTTCCTTTTCAAAAATTTGGTACTAAAGCAGTGTTCTGTTCTACCTGCCTCTTTGCATTAATCTTGAATCTAATTTCGTGGTGGTCACTAACATCAAATCTCGCTCCTATCTCAACCTGACTTACCAAAGTTTCATTATTAGTTAAGACCAGATGTAAAATAGTTCCCTGTCGTATTGGTTCTCTTACAAGTTGTGTGAAAAAACCATCCTGGACGACATTTAAGAATTCCTCCGAGCACCCGTCTCCTTTCATACTATCCCAGTCTATTCTCCTATAATTAAAGTCCCCCATAACGCACACATTATTATACCTAGATGCCCTTGCAAGCTCCTGCATCAGGGGTGCACTAGCTGCTTCGCCTAAATCCGGAGGTCTATATATAATGTCTACAACTAACTTATTCCCTCCTATAATAATGTCAATCTATAATGACGTATTCCTATCTGTTTTTATTGTGGTATTGACATAGCTATTTAATGTGTTTCTAACGTACAGTGCCACACCTCCCCCTCTTCTCCCTACTCTATTCCTGTGGAAAAAAATATACCCATCTATTCCTACTTCAGGTAAGAAATGTTTGCCTGTAATATCTAACCAAGTTTCTGTAATACCTATAATATCTAACTCTTCAACACATGCGATACCTCTAAGTGTGTCTATCTTATTTATTACACTTCTACTGTTTGTATAAAAGACACTTAGTTCATGCACCTCCCTCTCTTTACCCCGTCCTTTGTCACTATTACCCTTACCTCTATTAATATTTAGTTTCCCTGACTGGACTGCCTAACAGCCCTCTCAAGAAACTCACTAAGTTCCTGCACTCCCTTCCTACTGAAGTGTACACCATCTCTGGCATACAGCTCCTGTCTCCCATAGAACCTGCTCCACTCATCCATAAAACCTACCCCATCCTCCCCACACATCCTCATCAACCTCTCGTTGAGGCCAAGGGCATGTGAGAGCCACCAGCCTCTAACCCCCTTTAAAGGGAGCACCCTTGAGACTATACACCTCCTACCACTCTCCCTTATCTCCCTCAGAAGCTCCCTATACCTAAGCACTAGCTCCTCTGACCTTACCCTGCCTACATCGTTCACGCCCACGTGAACCACCACTAACGCCTCTTTCCCTGTCCCCTCCACAACCTTCTTGTATCTCTCTACCACGTCCTGTACTCCGGCCCCATGAAGACAACACGTCATCCTCCTTGCCCTGTCGGCTTCACAGAAGGTCTCGTCTAAATACCTAATCCTGGAGTCACCCAGAACTAACACTTCCTGCGACCCTTCTAACCCTTTCCTGTCCTTCCTCACCTTCCTACCCTCCTTCCTCCCCTTCCCATCTAACTTCCTCTTCACTATCTTCGCCTTGGGTGTCCTGTTGCCTTCACCTGCTTCTACTTCTATCACCACCTCTTCCTCTTCCTGTGTAGCTAACAAGCCAAACTTGTTGCTACACTCTACCTGACCCAGGGGAGGAAATTCCACCTCACACAAGGGAGGGTTCACGGTCCCCTTCCCTCCCCTACCCACAATCCTCCAACTATTCCGCCCTTGTCTCTGACCTGAGTCACCTGACCTAATCTGACCTGAGTCTCGTGACCTGACGCTAGCTTCCTGCCTTAGCTCTAATAACTGTTGACTCGTCTGTGCCAACAATACTTTCACCTCCTTAACCTCTTCCTCTAAAGCTACATGTCTAGCTAACACTTCACACAATTTACATCCACTTACCTTACATTGTCTCTCCATTCCACAAGAACCACACCTCACCACTCCACCCTCCAACACCACTCCACCCTCCATACCTGTAACCTCCTCTCCTATATTGAGTACTACGCACTCAGCCATCTAAATACTTTTTCACGAAAATGTACACAAAACACAATAAAATACTTATGGTAAAAATATAGCCTGATATCCATTGTGTTGACACACAAAAACACAATAAAATATCTGTAATGGATAATACAGTCTGGTATCCCTTGTAGCACGAGCGAGTAGCAGCACGTCCTCCTCTTAATGATGCAGTGTAAAGGCGTTAATGATGTAGTATATTTAACTTCCTGTTCCCTTGTTGTTGTTGTGTCCTCGTGGTTAATGTTGAATCAGTTCGTGAGTTTGAAAGATAGTTAGATAAAGTATGGATAGATGAAGAACAGAGATTGGATTATACTGCAACAATAGGGAGCATCGATCACAGGTTTGACCACATGACCACAAGATCCAGAGTTCGTAATTCAGAGCTGGAGTCACAGGCTTAATCAGCCTCTTCCAGGAGTCGTCTGTGAGTTTCTGTGAGTTATCAATAGTCGGGTTTAGGGCGTTTCTTGACCATCTATTGTAAGACGAATTTCTGATTACCGAGACGGCGATATTAAACAATGTCTTACTTCATCATATATACGGATGTATTGACTTCACTGTCTTAATTACTTATTCTACAACTTCAAAAGATCTCAGTACATTGTTCCTGGACGAACCTCAGTCTCTGACAGATAAGAAACTTAGCTTAAACGTCTCCGACAGTAAAAATCTAAGAATTTGCGGCTAAAATGTAAACAAAAAATCTCCCAGTCTCAGTCCAAGTCCCCTCGGCTGATGCTCTGGGGCTGGATTCAGGAAACACTTACGACTGCGTAAGTCGTGAAATTTCTTGCAATTTGTCGTAAGTCGCTTACATATGATTCAACAACGGATTATGGGGGTACGGTGACGTCAAAAGCTGCGACAAATTCTACAACTGCCCGACCCCAGTTGTAGGAGTGGTTTTTTAGCTCTTTTTGTGCGTGAATTACTAGGAAATGCCTCTCTGAAAAAATATTGTAGTCATATAATCATATTCAACTAGTTCTTGATCTACACATAGGTTTGCATGAAAATTAAAGCTATGCTGTTATGGAAGCGTACGTCCGATGACGGCGATGCCTTTGTTATTGTTTTTGTAGTGCACATACAAGTGAAAGCAGAGATGGCAATTTTTGTTGGTATCTTCCATGATCGGGCTCTCAGACGGGAGCGTCGTTTTCGTGATCGCCTTGATCCCTTAGCATTAAGTGACCAAGAGCTGATAGTGCAATACAGGTTTCCTCGTCATGAATTAATAAACTTGATAGAGGAAGTGGATTCTTACTTAAGGAAAAGGACGAGGCGGTCTCAGGCCATCCCAACACACACACAAGTGCTGCTGACGCTAAGGATTTTGGCCAGCGGCTCCTTTCAGCATGTCATTGGAGACACTGCCGGTAAGTACCTATTTGAATACTTTGGTGATTCGTGAGGAGGTGCTATTAGTAAGATTTACTGTTATTTTACCTATAAACATACCTCATTGTGTTGATATTAACACAATATCCCAACAGGGTTGAACGTTAGTGCAAGATATGTATGACATAAGTATATCATAAAGTGGAAACATTCCATTCTTACCTGTTTGATGTCTTTCCCTGTGTAGTTAGCCTGCTTTCTTCTTCACCAAAAACTTGAGGTCTTTAAATGTTGTTTTAACTCGTCTGCTTTGCGTTTTGTTGTGCTCACAGCATTCACACAACTCGTCACCTCTTCCCACGCAATTTTTTTTGAACGAGCAGTCACTGTATTATCCAACTTGGATAATATGACATGCTCACGCTTTTTCACCTCTTCAATAAGTGTGAGCACCTCTGCTTCGGTGAAATTAGGGCGTCTAACTTTCTTTGAAGGTGGAGGGCAAGCCATTTCTCTCTGTGTTTGTAAACACTGATAACGAGGGTGCCCTGCGATTGGCTGCTTTGTTTTGTAAACTGTGATGTCATTGGCTGGCAATGACGACACGCCTCGTGACGACAATCGTGACGTATTGGAGGGGATGCAGGTCTGCCGAGCGTACGATATCGACTATCTCCCCTTCTGAATCCAGTGGAGAGATTTGTCGTACCTCGGTTGGGCGTGTAGGTGACGGCGGTCGCAGCTACACAAATGTTTCCTGAATCCACACCCTGAAAGCATAGCGACGCGTAGCGATGCTATCGATGCCATCGCTAGGAAACGCGGCGTTGTGATTGGCTGAGCTCGGCTCATGATCGCTGCGGGGGTCGCCACCGAGCGGAGGGCTGGTCTTGATAACAGTGGTTTGCCTGGGCTGCGTCTTCGTTGTCTTGGTAACCGTGACGTCACTTCATTGCTCAGTGGACGTGGGTTGTCTGGGTGGTGTAGTCGTTGGCTTGTTAGTAGTGACGTCACTCAGTGCGCATGCACCAACCCAGGAAAATTTGTCCAGGGAAGGGTTAGCCTTGAGCACCGAGATTTCAAAGGCTACAAACGACTAAGTCCAAAACCTTCACTTTTACAAGCACTGCCCAAACGTTCTTACTGCTCTTGTGTGCCGTTATCCGTGTGTTGGTGTGTTGGAGGCATGTATGTAAGCCTCGGGACCAGGATAATTGAGGAGCAGGGCCCAGTGTTTGCTTACACGCACGCCATGATAGAGAGAGAGAGAGAGAGAGAGAGAGAGAGAGAGAGAGAGAGAGAGAGAGAGAGAGAGAGAGAGAGAGAGAGAGAGAGAGAGAGAGAGAGGGGGGGGTGGGGGCAGCTCATTACCTCTCTCCCTCCACAACGGCTAATCATGCTAATACAACCACGGTACAGTAATCATGAACGTATAATTTCATCCCACTCCTCGTTTTCCTTCACACTCCTTCCCATTTTCTTTTGCCAACGACCGGGGGGAGATCATCTGGCTGACTACTCCCCCTCCCTCCCTACCTTCCCCTCCGCCCCCTTGACGCCCTGCTACGCTAGGTCTTATTGTTGGAAGCAGGGCGCCCTTGTCCTCTGATTGGTGAACAGCTCAAGCTTCTCACTCTAATGGTGTCTCTTAAGCTCATTCCACGGTAAATGTTATATATGGAGTCCCCTCTACTGTCATGCTCTTCCCTCCCTCCCTCATTCTGTCTTGCCTTCCCTCCATTTCCTCTCTCCCTCCCTCCCTCTCTCTGCCTTCTCTTTCCTCCCTTCCTCTGCCTCTGCCTTCCGTCCACTTTCCTCTTTAAGGCTAAATAGAACTAGGGAACCAACATTATTATTACGATAAAATTCACACAAAACAGAAGAAGAAAAAAAGAAACTGGTGCATGTAGTAAGTTTTTCCATTGAGTTAAGTGACCAGTGCGAGAGTTAAAAAATAAAAAGAGTAAATAGGAAGGAAAAATTATCTACTTGCTTAATGGTAATTAAGACAGACAATTCACCTTTACCAATCACATCCTTCTCCAAAGAACAAACAAACAAACAAACAACACCGTATATTCACATCCAGGTAAACCATATTCTTAGATGCAAATAAGTAAACTTTTTTTTTTTTGGCTATTTGAGAACCAGCCAAGGTAAATAAAAGAAACGACACATAAGAAAAAGCCCACCTGTGATTACCAGTTCCCTAAGGAAGAAAGAGTAATAAAGAAGAGATGCTTAATTAAGGTTGCAGGTGTGTTGATACTCCAAATTTAAAGGAGTTCAAATCACCAAAATACTATAATGATGGTTGAGTACTGACAGTCCCCCACCCCTCCTTTCCCCCCACGCCCTCTCCCACACAGTTCAGTTATCAAGTCACTGCTTCTTCGTCACTCCTGCTTCGTGTGTTGGTTGAGTGGTTCGAGACGTGAGACTTCGATGCACGTCAGTCATTTGTCTTCCATATTTCTTGATGGAATGGAATGATTATTAAGATTTTTTTGTACGTCATGATATCGTCTTCCATCAATCATACTAGAGGAGGATGCATTTCAATTGTATGAACATGATCATAATGAAATGTTGCAGTAGTTGTAGTAGTAGTAGTAGTAGTAATAGTAATAGTAGTAGTAGTAGTAGTAGTAGTAAAAGTAGTAGTAGTATTGGTAGTATAGTAGTGGTAGTAGTAGTATAGTAGTAGTAGTAATAGTAGTAGTAGTAGTAGTAGTAGTAGTAATAGTAAAGTAGTAATAATATTGGTAGTATAGTAGTGGTAGTAGTAGTAGTAGTAGTAGTAGTACTAGTAGTAGTAGTAGTAAGTAGTAAAAGTAGTAGTAGTATTGGTAGTATAGTAGTGGTAGTAGTAGTAGTAGTAGTAGTAGTAGTAGTAGTAGTAGTAGTAGTAGTAGTAGTAGTAGTAGTACTAGTAGTAGTAGTATAGTAGTAGTAGTAGTAGTAGTAGTAATAGTAGTAGTAGTAGTAGTAGTAGTAGTAGTAGTAGTAAAAGTAGTAGTAGTATTGGTAGTATAGAAGTGGTAGTAGTAGTAGTAGTAGTAGTAGTAGTAGTAGTAGTAGTAGTAGTAGTAGTAGTAGTAGTAGTACTAGTAGTAGTAGTATAGTAGTAGTAGTAGTAGTAGTAGTAATAGTAGTAGTAGTAGTAGTAGTAGTAGTAGTAGTAGTAGTAGTAGTAAGAGTAGTAGTAGTATTGGTAGTATAGTAGTGGTAGTAGTAGTAGTAGTAGTAGTAGTAGTAGTAGTAGTAGTAGTATAGTAGTAGTAGTAGTAGTAGTAGTAGTAGTAGTAGTAGTAGTAATAGTAATATAGTAGTAGTAGTAGTAGTAGTAGTATAGCAGTAGTAGTAGTAGTAATAGTATAGTAGTAGTAGTAGTAGTAGTAGTAGTAGTAGTAGTATGTAGTAGTAGTAGTAGTACAGTATATAGTAGTAGTAGTAGTAGTAGTAGTGCTGGTAACCGGATCCTTTTAAGTTTTAATGACTGACTGACTGCTCTCTCTCTCTCTCTCTCTCTCTCTCTCTCTCTCTCTCTCTCTCTCTCTCTCTCTCTCTCTCTCTCTCTCTCTCTCTCTCTCTCTCTCTCTCTCTCTCTCTCTCTCTCGCTCTCTCTCTCTCTCTCTCTCTCTCTCTCTCTCTCTCTCTCTCTCTCTCTCTCCTCTCTCTCCTCTCTTCTCTCTCTCTCTCTCTCTCTCTCTCTCTCTCTCTCTCTCTCTCTCTCTCTCTCTTGTATCCTTGTATCCAAGAGAGACAAGGCAAGGCAAGACAAGATTAAAGCAAAGCAAGGCAAGGCAAGGCAAGGCAAGGCAAGGCAAGGCAAAGGCAAGGCTGGACAAGACAAGACAAGGCAAGACAAGGCAAGGCAAGATAGGGCAAGGCAAGGTTAAGGCAAGGCAATGCAAGGCAAGGCAAAGCAAGGCAAGGCAAGACAAAGCAAGTTAAGGCAAGGCAAGCTTAAGGCTAGGCAAGGCAAGGAGGGAGAAGAGATAATGACGAGAAAGGAAGAGAAGGGATAAAGGAAGGGAAGGGAAGGGATAAAGGGAAAGATGGTGATCTATTTTGAGGAAGGACAGGTAAGTAGAGGCTTGTAGAGGGAGGGGATTAGGGCGGTAAGGAGGGGAAATGGAGGGAGTTGTGGCATTACTGGAGGGGGTGGAGTTATGAAGAGATGGTAGGGGTGAGAGAGGAGGAAAGAAAAGGGAGTAGTAGTGTAACAGTGTCCCATACAGGTTTCTTAGAGGACGTGCGGTCTACAGGTCGGGTGAGAATATGCTGCTTCACCACTAACGATTGTAATTTTGTTTTGATTATATTTTTCATTATTTATTGTACAATTTAGCATTTTTCATTTATGTTTTTCTTGTGTTAATATTATTATTTGTTTAATTGCGCTGCATATCAGCTAAACCACCAACTTGGCGCGAACTGCTCATACACTATTTAGAATCATCTTTGTTAAAATATTAATTTTGTTTTATTGTTCAAGTTTTTTGTTAATAAAATAACCTTAGCTGGAAATAAGTTTTCTTTCTCCAGTCGACCAACTAGTACTATATCACACCCAAGCCGCCCGATTACATTAGTAGTAGTAGTAGTATAAGTATGTGTATAATTATAGATCCTAGTAAAAGTATAAGTATATGTATAAGTAATTAAGTATAAGTATTAGTGTAAGTATTAGTAGTGAAGGTAAATACATTACAGTCCAAATCACCACATAGAGTATATCAGAAATAACATTGAAGTAGAGTTTTATTATTATTAAATGCAAGTTGCTACATATTACAATACACTTACTACAAATTAGTACACTACGAAAGCTCAAGGGGATTTCTACTTAAAACTACTTAAACCTACAATACTGCCTATACTAATATTTAACACATAACAAAAACAACAATAATAATAATAATAATAATAATAATAATAATAATAATAGTAATAATAATAATAATAATGATAATCGTGATAATAGTAATAATAATAATAATAACATTATTAATGATAATAATAATGATAATAATAATAATAACAATAATAAAAATAATAATAATAATAATAATTTACACAAGTTTTCTCCTATTTTAGTCCTACTCATGACTAAAAACTGTGTTCACCTGGCATATAATTTTTGTAACCTGATTTTCTTTTATTTCATCCATTTGTATTTTTTTCTCTATGTTTTAACTTATTTCTACATACTTTTCGATACATTATAAATATATTTCTTGATTCCACTTTTTCTTGCTTCATGAACACTTTAACTTGTGCTTTTTCTCCTTTTTTGTTATTATTAAAGTTATTTTTTGTGTGTGTGTTTGTGTGTTTGTTTGTTATGCATAAGTGAAGCTATACGAGAACTATGCTATTCAATTAACTATTAGGTAACATTAATATTAGGTTTGTCTGCTCGTGGCTTTCTCTCTATCTTACATCGGCCTTACATACATACATACATACATACAAACATACATACATACATTCATACATACATTTGTGTAAGATGTGACAGTATGGTAGTACAGTGGTTAGCGTTCGGGTATGCAAACCTAGGATACTGGGTTCGATTCCCGATATCCGCTGGCCACTTTTCTTTCATTGGTATTACCGCTGAGTGGCCAGAGATTACCCAAATTGCTCCCATACACTGTCCTTAAACGGGGCTTACAATGTTATATGTATTTGAAGCAGCCATAGCAATTGCCTCTCACGCTCTCAACATTAAAAGAAAATGTAGAAAATCGAGGCGTCATTATACAAAATCTAAACCTGTGCCACTAACGGGCACGAGACCGTCCATCCTAGTCTCCATGAAGCCAGCCTATCGGCGCCACAGATAAATAATGTAAAAAAATAGATACATACATACATGCACATCACGGTGCACAATATTGAAAACACACATGCAAACACACACACACACACACACACACACACACACACACACACACACACGTGCGAGTGCGCGAGACAATAGGGTACGTATGTATGTATATATGTATGCTCTAAACTCTATAGACTCACCACACATCCACAGTTTGCATGTCACCTGAGAGTTCAAAAAACCAAAATATATTGATACAAAACTACAGTGTAATGACTAATTAGAGGAGGAGGAGGAGGAGGAGGAGGAGGAGGAGGAGGAGGAGGGGGAGGAGGAGGAGGAGAGGGAGGAAGAGGACACTACATATTATTCCTCCTTCAGTGTCTTCTACGTGACCTGAGGAAGGACATCACACACCTGGCAGGACTTGGCCTTGTCTGCATCCTCGTCTATCTCCTTAGCATTGTGTGTGTCTTGGTCTTGGTCTTGGGTGAGTTTAGGTTTCCTATCGGTCAAGTCCCAGTGCTGGCGTGAGGCTGACACAAACACCAGGAAGAACACCTCACACACCACGTACACAGGAACACACGTCCAAAACAGTTTCTGCCACGCACCGATGGTTTGCTGGGGAATGTAGGTGGCGGGTTAGGATTACACGTACAGACACATGTATACGTACACACTAATATTATTATTATTATTATTGTCATTACTACTTATGCTGCTACTACTACTACTACTACTATTACTAGTACTACTATTACTACTACTACTACTACTACTACTACTACTACTACTACTACTACTACTACTACTACTACTACTACTACTTCTACTATTACTACAACTACTACTACTATTACTAATATTATCATAACTACTACTACTACTACTACTACAATTATTACAAAGTTTTCTTAGTCGTTCTTTATATTTACTGTGCTGAGTTTAGATATGCAACT
>JAXIVD010001325.1:67500-87500 GCA_036785275.1 Cancer borealis | reverse complement strand
ATACTAACACTAACATATGTTGAATTCAAACTTTTGTTTCTTTTTCCAGATTTTCCTCGTCACGGATCTTCTCTTTGCTTATGTAAAATGGGAATACCAGCTTACCCACGGCTCCAAGATAGAGGTAGATGGAGGTCCTGGTCGGCTTACTTTGCAGTGATAGGTAACTTTTTTCTGATATAAGGCATTGCATTAGTATGAAAATATTCTTGCAAACATGTTTGTTATATAATAATGAGCACAGTTGTTAAGGGAACTTTCATGGAAAAATTGATGTTTTCCATCTTGAATGGTGCAACATCTCCTGAGTTGAAAGAACTCCTTAGATTAATGATGTTACATGATATAAGTAGTGTCCTTATTTGATCCTTGGGAAATATTAGAAACTTAACCTTGCATCATGAAATGTCTCCTCAACAAAAATAAGTTAAGAAATATTATCATGACCATCATCATAATTATCACCATCATCAGTACCAGTCCTCATATCCATAGAAAAATAGAAAGGTGTATTAAAATGATCATAGGATGTAGATGATCGCACCAACATATGAATACATTCACTGGGTAGGACGAGGCTTGGAGTACATGCAGTGTGTTTTCTGTTATGTTTCGTTATAGAATTTTTCAAAGGCACACACACACACCCATGCATATATACACATACACTCCTCTCACTTAACCCCTGGGTCCTTGGTAGAGATGAGAAGGGCACCCCTGTGTGCCACACATATGGGACCCATGGCACGGGTCCTGCACAACATGGCCTGCTTGGTTTACCCCAACCAATTCATATGTAACACAGACTTATTGCAATGTAATAAATCTTAAAAACTATAAATTACATAGATGGTTTCTTTGACAGTTGAAATCATCAAATAAATATTATAAAATAATTTTCTAAATACCTTTTCTAATGGATTTTGGCCAAACTAAAACTTTAACTGGTTTGACAAGCTGAATTATTGTAGCAGAATCATCAGCCTTAGCGACAGAATGTCTCCGGGCCGCAAGCACTTCTTGGTCACTTAGATCCAACACAAGTGACAACCCCACATGACAAGCCTCTGACCATGACACTTGGGCAGAGATCAAAACTGTTGTAAGAAGACGGTAAGTTCCGGGAGACACCAGACGGAGGTGGTTTCTGGGAGGAACTATAAGGTGGGTGGAATGATCAGGATAAGCCACACGTATCCTCAAAGTTGATGGATCCGGGATGTGAGATATTTCAGAGTCAAGATGTACACCCACTACTAATCCTGCACTAAGCTTGTGGATAGTTTCACTGTCAGGTTGTGGTTCAATAATCTCTGCTGAACACATGTGGACCTCAGCAGGATTGGTTATAGGACCCAAAGCAGGAACAGGATGGGTAAGTAGGAGTGGCTGCAGTATGCGGGCAACAGCTCCTGGCCGTGGCTCCTCCAGTTGACTGAGTTCTGCAAACACAGCCTCTAAAAAGGAGTCTGCACTTAATTTTTCATCAGTAAGGTATCTATGAAGTGCTTCAGTGTGCTCTAAGAAGTTATCACATAGACCAAGAGCTGAGCCTGTTGACCCATGAACCACATAAACTAACTGTAGAGCAAGTGTGCGAACTCTGAGGTTTCTGATACTAGCTTCCTCTGCAGGACTTAAGTTTGTAAAGGCATGACGGAGACGGAATGTATGCTTTAGCAGTTGATCCACATTGCTCTTGAGGGCTCCACTTTGTTGTAGTGACAATGAAGATGGAGTGAGCCAGTTCCTTGTAGACAATATTTTCGTGAATAATAACATGCACTGTGTGTACAATGCAGCAAAATGGGAAGCAGGAGACAGAGATGGATCAATATCTGCAAGCTTAACCAAGTCCGAGTGAACTGTTTGGTAGATGGTCGTGCGCATCTTAGTTGATGATTGGTCCACTGAGCTAACTCTCTGCATTGACTCCTTGAGAAAACGTGTTGTATTTGTTGACACAACTCCTCTTGAAAGTTGGCGGTCTTCACCAAGCTGCAAAAAATTTATATGTTAGTTCACTCAAGATATTACTCATACATATAATGATGGTGATGTTATAGAAAAGACAGAGAAAGGAGGTAATTGAACATATGATACAGGATTAAAAATATAATGTCAATTTTTTCTAAAGTGTGTATCAATGAGCCAATGTGGGAGATGAACAAGAGTATGGCAAGGACAAGGATGTCACTAAATAGGAAAACATTCAGCTCAATAATCAAATAATTATATATATATATATATATATATATATATATATATATATATATATATATATATATATATATATATATATATATATATATATATGTGTGTGTGTATATGTATATATTAAGGTGTGATAACTGTTAACAATAGTGTACATAGATAGATGATTTAACAACAGGAGTGGTGTCTGTAATTGACAGTAATATAAATAACTGAGGAATCAGATAGTTTTTAAAGTTAGGCTGATATTACATAGTGTGCAGGACAGCATTTTATTATCAAAACAGATGCATTCCCTGTGAAATTCATGTGTAGGAGTCTATTGGGTATTCCTTTATTGCTGTATGCCCTTGTTGACGTCAACCCATACAAGGTTAATATGGGGGTTAGCTAACCCGGTCATTGAATAAGATATGTGATGGAATTGCCACATCCTCAATTAATAATGGTAGTTCATGTTGGAGCAATCACATTCTTTAAGCTATAGTGATATGACAACCCCAAACACACCAGTTCTGTCAAAGTGTTATTTACCTTGAGTACTGGCACCAACTGAGGCATGGTGTCCCGCAGGTATGCATAGTGGCGGATGGTGTGTTGTTCCAGAAGAGGTAGGATGGTGGGGCACAGCACTGCTGCATTCAACACCAAGATAAGCTGGGAAACAAAAATAATTGTCATTCCTGGTGTGTATCTGTCATGAACTTGAATTAAAGACAAACATTTATTTATTTAAACAAAAGTAATGCCTCATGGTATTCAGACTACCACTTTCTGAACTCTGATACTATCTGTACTAAGAGAGGAAAATAATAAATATATAAAAATCAAGTTTTATAAAATTGCTAAGGACAAGAAAAAAATCAAAGTAATCTTTACCTTGCAAATATATTCTCCATCTTGAACACTGGGTTCAACACCATCAAAATATGGATGAACAGCCAACAGCTGAGCAACAAGAGCTTGTACATGGATGGGATGATTTTGTCCAACCTGTCGCAAACATCGATGGATGCTGCGACGATCCTGTGGCAAAACATTAATAATGACAGATAAGTAATGCTTATAGATATTGAGATCTAAATCTCAAGATGTTAGCTGGCCCTGTAAGGCAGCATAGCTTTTGTTCTGCCTAGGTGGAGATTCAACCATTGGACGTGATTGCATTTTGAGGTAAGACTTGCAAGCTTTTCCTTACCAGTTTTACTTTTGGTTCATATTATTATTTTTATGATTCCTTTGCACTACATCAGTAGCACCACTTACCTGAGGGTATCTACGAAGGTTATCTAGAAGACTGGAAACACAAATCTTAACAGAGGAGATGGTGGAGAGCAAAGTGGTGCCGAGGAAGGTGTGCAGAGACTCACGAATATCCAGCGATGCATCCTTGAGGGCATGTAAGATCTCCTCCAGCTGGTCAGCTCGCAGGTTAATGTGACTAGCTATCTGCTGCAGCACCTACGGTATACAACTTAAGTCAATAAGCAGTCCTTAGATGCATCTTAGTGACTGTGTACATATACAAATCAAGTCTAACTTATGCAATATAAAATTTCACATTTCACAATTTAATGGTTGAGTGTAGAGTGTAGTGTGGTATAAACAGAATAAAGTGTTCTACCATAACACAGTCTTATAAAGACAAGAAGATACTGTGTGAAGTTATAAGGAATAAACATAAATGGGGGACATAGGTTAAGAAAAACAAAGAATAAAAAATAATAAAAGAGGAACAATAAAATAATTGTCCAGAACACCTAATGATTGAACAACAATGCTGAACCATCTTTAGCACTGCTAGATACAGGAATCACCACACACTTTGATGCCAATGAACAATTCCAGTTGTAAAAGTATGTGTTAGAATATGAGGGTTATAGTTACAACACTAGAAAATAGTATGATTGCTTGTGACTCAATTTATTAAGTGACCTTTATTTCCAATTCACTGTAATCTGTTTCCTAAATATGGACTTCCCACATTATAATTTAGTGAACTGAATAATGATGATGATGATGATGATAATGATGTAATTATACATCAACAAGATATTACATTTCCATACCTGGATGGCCTTGAGACGAACCTCCTCAATTTCGTCATTAAACATATCAACAAGAAAGTCCAGAGACTGGTTGGCAAACTGTGCATTATTCATGGCCAAGGCACATATTGCATCAAGGGATGCATTACGAACCTCTGCAAAATCCAATAATCAAATAAGCATTTTTGATATGCTGAAAAGTTTCTTTAATTCAACACATTATACATACATATACATTATATATATATCTATTTATCTATGGACCAGCCAGTCATTCCCTTAAGGGGAGGTAACTGACAAGGCATACATACACATGTACTCCTTTCTTTTAGCCTCTGGCCCTCACTACATGCAGGGGCCGGAGATCACTTCCTAGACAAGGCTCAACAGTAGAAGCTGGTTTACCTTGCCACTTCATACTCTCATTACTATTCTCTATTCACTGCTATCAAGCATGATCATCCTCCCTTGCTCCAGACAGTCCTGTGGTGAGGCTGCAGGAATACTACCACCATATCCCCTGCAGGCCGTAAAAGGCGACTAAATGGTGGGTCTAGGAAGCCCTCCTCTGCTTTGTCTCCTATGAAAAGACAGTGAGTGATCAACGAGGGAATAACCAAATGTTCAACTCACCCAGAAATTCATCTTCTAAGCCATGAACATTGGCACCACAAGAACCAGTGTTGACGATGGACACTGAATCAGCTTCCACCTGTTCCTTGGGTGCATCGTCTGCCCATCGCTTCCCTGATGACCACTCGCCTGATGACAGCATTGCCAACGCACGTTCATGAGCTGACCGCTTCCTCTGATCATGTCAAAGAAATGTTTACATGTCAAAGATGATGGATGTGCTTTACCTTAGAAATATGTCCATATATAATAGTGGAATCTATAAATTGATTCCGTCTCAACAAATTTTTAACGAGATGAATGAAAAGTTCATAAAAGTTTATCAACTCAACTCATACATTCCTGACAAATCAAGTAGCAAGGAAAGAAAGAGAAAAAAGAAGTCTGCAATTCAAATCAAATTATTCTATCAATATCAGATGCCTGTTAAGAATTCCCTCACATGATAGTCATGGTAGGAGTCTCATTAATTTCTGTCCTTATGATAACGTTATATTCATATTGAAAGTTTGGGTGGTTCAAGAACACACCAGTAGCTTTATTAATAGGTTATATAATTAATAGGTTATATAATCAGTAAACCATATAGCTAAGAGTACCCTTATAGAACAAACTTTTTTTCCCTATTTTCTCTATTAATAAAAAAACACCCATGATGAACAATGCACAAACCCTCATATTGGACATGAGTTTCTTGTCCAATGTTTGCTGCAGGAACTTCTCAGATATCCCAGACATGGAGCCGAGGAGAGAGGCGGCCTGGGTTCTCACTCTCACATTGATGTCATTAACAACATTACAGATCTGGGAGAAGGCGTGGTCCACCAGGCGCACGTGGAGGTCACTGTCAGGAATGGGGACCAGACGCTCAGGATCACTCTCAGCAGCCACCTATGAACAAAGGTGATGTTACAGAATTTAGGAAAGTGTGTAACAAAAGCAAGCTGAAAATGGATGTGACAATGAGTGATGGAAGTTTAACAGATGGTTCTGAATGCTTTGAATGGAACTGTTGGAAAGGTTTTGATATTTAAGTGTAAACACTGATTCCAGGGGATCTTTGGAGGCAGAGATGAGCCATAAGGTGGGAAAACGAGCTAAGGTGTGGGAGTGCTGATGAGGAGAGGTTGGAATAAGAGAGACCTATCTTTGGGGAAGTAAAAATGGATAGAGGTACTAGAAATTTAGTACTTCATAAGCTAAAGAACCAGTAACCAGTCTTCCAAACACTTCCGTTATACCTACCTTGATAAGTAAAAGTGAAGCAGCTCGTACACACTGGTAGTCATCACTAAGAGCTTTGCAGGCACTGTCATACACTTCTGATGGCAGCTTCACTCCCTTCTCCTGTACAACCATCTACAATGGAATGTCATCTCATCAACACCTAGTTTCCAGTAACATCTATGATATGATCAAGGTTCAGAGCAGAACACAAATAAGACTTAATCAATGAGGAAACGAAAATAAATCACAAAGCATACCAAGTAAACAAATGAATACTAACAAGAGCATTAAAGGCAGCAGTCCTGACTCTGTTGTCCTGGTGTGATGTGTGTTCAATGAGGGTGTTCATGATGGATGACTGGATGCGCCCGGCTTCCACTGGACACAAGGTTCCCACTGCCTCAAGCGAGCGCACCTGCCAGGGAAGAGTTTACATCAAAACAGTATGAGTACAAAGGTGAATCTATTACCACCAATATCAGTTGTCAAAATAATTAAATTAGTTGCTTATCTCACTTACTTAACACATTATAATATATGTATGTGGTTATGGTCATGGTAGTAAAAATTCTATATCTTGCAGGATAAAATTCTGAGTACTGGATAATAATACCTACCAATATTATATACTTGGTGGTGGTAATGTGGGAGAGTGCCAGCTGGATCACCTGGTCCTGAAGTTTAGGATCAGGAGGAATGCACTGTGATAAGGCACATGCAGAGTGCACCACCTGTGCCAGCACCTTCTTAGACTTGGTCCTCTGAGCTACCCGCATCACCTCTTCAAACACAGGCTGAAAAAGGTACACAGAGCCAACAGTTAAGCCATTTGAATATCCAAATTTCTTTTTACTTAGGGCTCTATCAATTTTCTAATACATGGAAATTGATGTTTAATGTTCAATACTTCTGGACCTTACAAAAAGAATGGTAATCACTGCCCCCCACACACCTGAGCCTGTGCATGTGTGGTGATGATGTTAGCGAGGAGGCCGAGCACCTTGGTGGTGATGACGGGTGGGAAGGTGTCATTAAGCAGCAGCTTCATCAACTCCTGCACCACCTCAATCTGTGCATCACCCTGAGCAAGAACATAAACCACATCAATGTATACTATTTTCAAAAACCATTAAGATTACCACATTTGATGGGTTATAAGATATTTGAGACAACTGTTTCAACTTACGGTAATTGGTAAGGAACTGTTAAGGTTGACAAGAGCAGGGAGGAGCAGCAGAGGATCTGTAGTGTCCAAAGATGAGGTGCTAAATTCACTGTGGTCAACTGTCTTACTGCGGCGAACCAAGTGAAGGCGTTTGGCCGGCCTGGGGGCATCTTCCTGAGTATAGAAATGTTCATTGAACATAAAATATCCTAACCTAACTTTTATTTTTCCCTTCCAGCATTTAAATTACTTAAAAATTAGATAAATTAAGACAGATCACCATTCACGTATTAATATTCCCCTTCGTGCACTAAAATTAACCTTTATAAATCAGAGAATAAAAGATAACTTAAATCAACCTTAAAAAATCAGACATACTGAAACAGATAATTTAAATTAACCTTCTAAAATTAGACATACGCATAAACATTTCCCTTCCAATACTTAAATCAACCTTAAAAAATCAGACATACTAAAACAGATCACTTAAATCAACCTTAAAAAATAAGACATACTAAACCATAAATATTTATCTTCCAGCACTTAAATCAGCCATACAAAAACAGACATATTAACATTACCACCACAGTGACAGTCTGACAGTACTCTGCCAATGCTCTCTTCTTTAAAAGCGCTGCCATGGCTTCAATTTATCAAAAAAACAACAATTTATCGCAACTCAGGAAAGCAAATTTTAACAACACTATAAATGCCAGAATTCCTGGAGCTTATTAGGATCAAGAAATTTACTTTGTTTTCTTAATCCTATTAAAGTAAGGAATTGTGTTTGTAGGTTGTTTTCTATATTTATTTTTTTTATTACTATTTTTACTATTATTACCATTATTACTATTATTACTATTTTTTTTTTTATTTGGATTTGCGTTATTTGTCTTTGTTATTACATTGATTTTCTTTATTTTATTGTGTTAATGAATTATTTTTGCATATTTCCATTTGTATTACTATTTTTACTATCATTACTATTTGTTTTTATTTTTGGCAAGAACAAAATGCATTGGGCTATGAAGTTTGTTTTACTAGACTATATTTCCTGTTAAAGTAAGGGATTGTGTTTGTAACTTGTTTTTCAATATTCTTTTTATAAATGGATGCAATTTTCATTACTATTTTCATTGTCTGAAAGAAGAAAAAACGTATTTGAAGATACAAATATCAATTAAATACCAATTAGCTAATTTGCTACATTTGGCAACATTCTTGGTACGATGCTATCTAAAATGTTGACATACGTAATGCTAAGGAACTGGCTTTTCTAATTACATTTTTTCTTTTTTCTTGTGAATGAAATATATAGTTTATTATGAACATTCACTTCAATCTGTGTCGCTAATTGCTAATCCACTAGTTATATATGGTAGTCACATCAAGTGTTGCTAACCAGCGATCCTCCATTTTTTTTTTTTTCTTATTTAGCCTGTATTAAAGTTGTCTAGCGAATATTATATTAAATAATTAAAAAAATATTGGAAACTATCAATTAGGAAATATCATCTAGCTTATAAATCATAGTTTTATAGATTAACTATAATGTAGAATATATACTAATTATCATTACGCTATTACTATTATACTAAACAAACAAGTAAATATTTACAAAATACATTCTATCATATCATACAACATTTCATTTTATTATTGAAAAAACATTATCTAGCGTGTAAACAACTAAATATATCATGTTTTATAGAGTACCGGTAGTGTAGAATAAATGGTTTGGCAACATCAATCGTTAATATAATAATAATGATAATAATAATGATAACAATAATGGTATTAACAATAATAATAATACGCCAGTTATTACTCTACCTGGGCATACCTGGAGTAGATAGATTAGAGACACAGACAGCGCCAGGTAGAAAGGGGCTAAGGTGTTAATTACTATATATGGGTAGTAATCCTATATAGTGTGAAGGTGCCGTTAATCCCATACATACCAACACGTTTGATTTTACTGTATTTATATCGGTAAAATAATGATAAATAATACGTTTTACATGAATATTTTTTTAGAAGCACCTTAAAGAGAGAGAGAGAGAGAGAGAGAGAGAGAGAGAGAGAGAGAGGTGTGTATGTGTGTGTGCATGAATAATGAACACGAAGCTGTCTTATATAATTACTTTTTCCACAAATAAACTTATCACAGATAGAATAATAGTAGTAGTAGTGGTAGGAATAGAAGAAATACAACTTTTATATATCTATCTACACATTATCGCCTACTACTTTCTCTACACTAACTATCATTACAATCATCTTTCTTTTCTATTAATCTCCTGTTATTTCTTATATATTCCTTTCCATTAGATAACAGGAGAATAGAGGAAAAGGAAGGAATCAAGGGGTTGATGAGGTGTATGCGGATGTCCAATCATCTTTCTTTTCTACTAATCCTTCTTTTCTATTAATCTTTATTGTCTATGAATCTCCTATTATCCTCTCCATTAGAGTATAACATGGTAATGGAGGAGAAGGAAGAAAAGAATTAAAGAGTTGATGGAGTGTATGCGGATATGTTGCCACTATATTTCCTTCTCTGTACATAGCTATTATTACACTCATCTTTCTTTTCTAGTAATTCCCTTTAATTCCCTACATATTACTTTGCATTAGAGTGAGAGGAGAGTGTAGGGGAAAGGGTGTTTGAAGGTGTGCGGATGGCCATGTTCATTTATCTTGGTAAGTGAAGGTCTCGTCCTCTATAGTTGTGTGTTGATATGGCGTGCACGAGGCAGTAGAAACTCACCCTCAAAATGGAGTAAATAACAAGAGTTTCACCAATCAACACACAACTATTAAGCAAGGTATAACCCCTACACCTCCCTGGATCTAGTAGGGTGAAAAGAAAGGTGTTTAAAGGTGTAGTTACGGCAGTATTTGTGAGTGTGTAATGGTGGGTCGAGGAGAGGGAAGGGAGAGAGAGGGGTGTGCGGCGGCTTGTGAACCTGTATATTTAGATAAGTAATGGTTTCAACGCAGTGCTAATGATACGTGGGTCTTACTGAGTGGTAAGGCTTGTATGTGGATGGACAATTATTGTGTTGCATTGAAGGGTTGACGTGGAGATGGGTGGTGTATAGTTATGACCTTGAACTTGAACTAAGGGTTGTATGAGATTTCTCTTGGAGGCGTGAGGCGAAATAGCCTTCCTTTACGACCCAGGCAGTGTTAAGACTTGGACGCTACCCTTGGAGTCAGGAGTGAGTGAGTGTGGCGGTAATGTGGTAAAGATGGCGTGGCATGGGTTGCAGGGCAGTGAGATTGCTTTCACTTGCAGCCATGTGCCCGTGAGGCCCGCGGAGGGGACGCTGCGGTACCTGGAGGTTGGATATGATGTAATGCTATGTATGTATGCAAAGTAATCTTCACCCTTAGTAACATTCCAGATTGTTTCGTGGCTAATTGAATCTTGTGTTTAATTTGATTTACTCGTGCTTCCAGTTTATTTTTTCAGCTGTTTATAAAATGAGATGAAAATGCCATAGTTATCTCTAAGTGTAATGATATAAATGATAAGCCACTTTTTAGAGTGGAGACTATTAGACTCATTACAAGTTTAGTTTATCAGCTTCCAACCAATACTTAATTATGCAGGCATATCACCCATGCCTATGCATCCTGATGTTATATAATAATAATAATAATAGTTATTGTTATTGTTTTATCAGTCCAGCCAGTCTTGTTCTTATTTAATGGACTTTTTACCTGATAACACACGGTCAAAACGCTTTGAAAGCCATACTCTGGTGTTGTGCCTTAACCAGATTACTAGACGCATGATATAGATAATCCAGCTGGTTAGTATATCATAGTAGCAATGTGTAACTTGTATGGTTTCTTCTTGCCGGGTAGCAATAACAGGTCCAAGTCTTGATATTAGAATTAAATGCTTCCAACACTGCCCAGACCAATTACAAACAGTTCACACTTTCTAAAGTAACACCACAATTGAAGTAGGTAATCATCTATAATCCTTTTCTAGTCTCGTTTTTCACATTTATTTCTTCCATACTTCCATAGTAAGCTTGGTAAATTTTCACCAGATCACTAGAATTGAGTTGCATCTTGACAACATACTTTTCCTATATATTTTGATGTGTTTTAAATGACTGACATTGATTCCCATTGGAAGTCCATAGTTCTTGAGGATCCTACCTCCACCCTCCCCCACCAGCACTGCCACTTATATGCTGCCACGTACATTCTCTTAACTGGAATATTGTCTCTTAATTACCATTACACTTCAAGTACTGAAACATACAAGACCATTTATAAATTTAATCTAACAATGTTTGTCATTTTGAAAAATATAGACCAGCTGCATTATTTCTTGCACATTTATTAGCATACAAAATTGAATTAATTTTATATATTATAAGCTTGTACATTCCAATATATGCCTAGAGATATAGCGTGCACTATCCTCCTAGTGGTTGGTGAACTAAAGATATAGAAAATAACAAATATGAGAAGAAAAACGTTAATTTCTTATAATTGCATTATATTATTAATTATTTGAAATTAGACATTTTAAAAGATTATTTCATATTATAAAACTAATATATATAGCATTTATTAAGTATATATTGATGCAACAGATTAGCTATTTGAAATAAAAAAAACATTAAAATATTATTTTACATTATAAATAATAATATATGTATAATTTATTAATGATTATTAATGCAACAAATTATTTGAAATCAAAGAATAGATAATATTCTACATTATAAAAAATATGTGAATAATTTATTATTGTCATATGAAATATTTTGTTTATATTTTGATCGCTAATTGATAAAATTAACTTTTTATATTGTTTTATCTTTTTAGCTTACTCACCACTAGGTAATGAACCTGAAGTAGATTTCATAAAACAATACTGTATGAACTTGATGCACTTTTATTAATTTATATAAAGTATATTCTATTATGAGAGTGTAAATAGGTAACTTGAGGTTGCAGTGAAAGCTCCTTTACCATGGCCATTCCCTTGGAGAATGTTCCCAAATGGAACAAGACTTCAGAGACTAGAATATTGAATAGCAGTGAAAGGAGGATAAAACAATGAATAATTTAGATTCAAAGCACAATTGAATACCTTGTGTCTTGTAATACTTAATGATTTGTCGTAGTCAGCTTTGTGTAGCATAATAAGTTTAAGGTTTTCAGTCTGGTGGGATAGTGAACGTTATTGAATCCATGAATGTTCTTCATCCAATACCTTTGTGTAGATAGACTCCAGTACTTTAAGGTCTCCAATATAATGAAGGTTACATAGAGCATTACAGTCCACCATAGTACAGTATTCATGTATAGGATGCACCTGGGAATTCAATGCATCAATCAATAAATGGAGAATAATGATTCATTGTACACTTAAGGCTGTTTTGCAAAAGCATTAGTTTGTGTGTAATTTAGAGTAATGTGTGTTCCCACAGCTAATATTTCATGGAGTTCAGTAACTTTCCATCTACTTTTCTAAAATGGTTTTGTTTTCATAATAGTCATCGCAATTACAATTAAAAAAAACCTAAATCAAGGTAAATAGTCAACCTCACGACTATCCTCACTAATTTATATTCACCACTCAAGTATATTCAACTAATTGGTGGCACATGGATTCTTTCATGAATTCAATTTTGTCTGCTGTTTGCCTCATAGTCCTCTCTTGATATCAATGCCATGACACTCTTTCATTGAGCAGACCATAGCGGAGGAGTTGTCACTTGCCATCATCCATCCATCCATGCACTTCACCATCTCACAAGTTGTTTCACTTTTTTACCTTTCTCATATATTTCAACACTCCATCCATGTACACATTTTACAATAGTTATCCTACTCTTGCAGCATCTATTCTATTCTTTATACTCTTCAAGTTGTGACACTGATTCATTCTTTAAAAGTGATCAAACCATCTCGCAGTTTAGTTTCATGGAGCAGATTTAAAAAAAGAAGAAGATTGCTTTGCAATTTGTACTTCCTGCTCAGAAAAAAAATGACCAAAAATGCCATAGTGGTAACTTTAAAAAAGTCCACAACAGTTGACTCCTTGCATTTTTTGTGCTGAATATCACTGTGTTGCAGGTGGGAGCAATCTGTTTGTGCATCAGAGTGAGTACTCCCAATGGCTTAGCAACGATTACTTGCTATATGTGTGGTTGTTGGGGACATATTAGAGGTGATGCTTTGTTGTGTGACTGTCTCATGTAAGGGTTCTCCCTCCCATTTATCAAGCAAGAAGTCTTTACTCTCAAGATAATGTGTGAAATTTTGCAACATGTTGATTAGGATCTGGCCATCATCTTGATCAATCCTCTATGACCTGAGTTACACCCTCGAGTTTTGTGTGTCCTCCAGATCAGAAAAGATCTTAAGAAGGTCATGGCAATACCTAGATTCAAGGAATTAGGTAGACCAGTCCATCGAGAGTGCCAGGGTTATAGGATGGAGCTGAGGTTGGCTGCCAAGAAATTTGCATGCCAGATTCTTGTTGCAGACTTCAAGGCTTGTGAAGGTTAGCTGAATTATTTCAAGCTTTGACGGCATTATGTCTCCCTGACATCATGTAGCTAACTCAACATTTTAATTTATTTGACTTATTTTTTGCGAGTTGACAACTTTGTAGTGGTAAGGATATTTTAAATTCTGCTTTAAGAGTCAGCAGATAGGAGAGGTGGTGTGGCACATTGGCAGATATTTGTTAATTTGTGATAAACCACAAAAATAGCATTCTGTTTCTAACCACATCTTGTGTTTTCACCGTGGTGGGTCTATCTTGCCTATTCCATCTGAAGATCTATTGGAATACTTTGTCACTGCAGAAAAGTGTGATCTGATTCCATGTTTTTTATTAGTTTGGTTTGAGATAATGGTGATGCAGGTGCTTATTCACTTATATAAAGGCTTTCACTTCCTCACTCCTCTGCAATGCCATTAATAACTCATATTGGGTTGTTGGCTTAACTTCACATTACTCTACTTCCTATAATGTAAAAAACTTTCTTTCTCCTCAATATTAATAGGTACTTTAATAAACACCTGCATACTATATGACAGATTATCATTTAAAGAGGTAGTGATGAGACCAGAGGTGGTTAGGTCTTCTGGATGTAATGAAAGCTATCACTTACATAGGATTTTGTATTCATTGTTGATAGTTTAGCTGTCCATATTTTGACCATACATATACATATAATGAATTGAAGAAATTGAAAATTTCTTATGTCTGTGGCAACCATCATTTTCAAAGTTGTTTGTTATGGTGTATAGTGCGTTGCGCCATACTGGTAGAAGTTAATCTTACCCATTTATTTTTATTGAAATATTGAAGTAGCTTTTGGGTAAATATTAAAGTCCATGTGTATGTGGTTTATTGTGATGATGTATTATATGCATCAGTGCTCACCCACACAACCAAGCAGTAACACACTTAGCTTATCATGACTCCTTGACAAGGCTTGAGAGATAGAGATAACCTTATCTTGCTCCGCATCATGGGCAACAGTTTTATCTTGGTGTGCATCACAGACAGCAGCTTTACACTCGCACGGCTCTCCTACTATCACCCCTAGTTCCATCTCCTTCATTGTAGAGCCAATCATAGAACAACAAGCAATTATATCATGTCAACTCTACTTATGAGCGGCCACACTGTTGCTGAGTGTCATGCATCACTGTAGACTTTGTTGATTGCATACCATGAACATTCTCATCATGGCTGTTGTGGAGATGATACATTAGACTTGGAGGATAGTGAAGGTGATTATAACTCGATGAGTGATGGTGAACTGGAGGAAATAACAGGATTGCTACTATGTTAGTGGTGTTATAACTTTTGATGTGTTTTTTTTTTTATAACATGTAACCATGCATGTGTCATCATGGTGACCTGCTACAACAATACAAAGTTGTTCCATTGGATCCAACATGGTGGGTCCTCAAGAGTCACTTACTCGAGTCTGTTGTGCAGTGACTGGTATTGTGAGCGTAACAGGATAACTTATCATTAAATGTGAGGGTGAAGTATTTGTGATCATTGGAGTGTGGAAGGATGAGGTTTATGGGCAGTGTAAAATGGAAACGTCTTGGGTGGCCTTACATTGAAGGAAGTTCTTGGGAACCACCACCATAGAAATAGATGGATAGATTTTTTGATTTTTTTTTTTTTTTTCCTCTCCCTTCTTTGAACTTCCACTTATGTTACTTAAGTTGCCGTTTTTCTTCTTCTAGCCTTTTCCTGAAGTGCCTTCCGTTGCTCATCCTCTTCAACATTTACCTAAGTTTTTTTTCTGTAACAGTATGTTTTTATATTTATTTGTGCAAGTTACATAATCCCCAAAAGCTTGTCCCATGAAGTTGATGTGTTACTTTCCTCACCTTTGATGCAATCCTCATTGGTGTTGTGTCTCCCCTTTTGTATAAGCTAAATTAGTTGTCACATGTGTGTTACCTTGTTTCCATCTATGTATTCTCTTCTTAATCAATATTTCTTAGTCTTCCTAACTCTTGTTGTCTTGCATGATCTTTTTTTTATATTTCTCTCTTTTCAAGGTATCTCTAATCTAATCTTTTTTTCAAGATCCTCTTAACTTACAAGTGTTCTGTCATGCATCTTCCATTCTGTTTATGTTTTTGCTTAGTGGTGTTCATCTAAATTGCTATACTATGATCAATAGCTTTAAATATCAATAGTAATTACATATATTAAGAAAATCCTAAAATTTCTTCGTTTTGCTCCCTCCAGGGGTGTGGAGGCTGCGGCGATGCTCAAAGTGGGCAGCAAGTTTTATACATTTGATGAGTTAAGCAGTCGTTTGGAGGAATTTCAAGACCTAGAACAAGTACAGCTTTGGGTGCGAGACTCTAGGACCGTTGTAGCTGCTGCTAAGAGGGCTCGCCGCAAGTCCCTCAACCCAGCTCTTAAATATGCCGAGCTGACCTACTCCTGTGTTTTTGGAGGGCGTAGACCGTCCGACCAAACAAAAATACACAATCAGTGCGTATTGTATATGGGTTCCTTCATAGCTTTTTAATGCAGATAGCTTGTGTTGTGGCATATAAGGCATGCTATCCTTCCTATGAATGTCATGGAAATTCGTTCTGTACCTTACATGGGCAAGATCAAGGGTTGAATTTCCTCATTTGCAAGGTGAACAAAAATATGCTTATAGATTACCACATGTTTCACAAATTGGATGAAAACTCCCTAATGCATAACCTACTAAATATTGAAGGTAAACACATCGATGCTGAATGTTTTGTTACTTTTAACTCTAACCCGTCTGATGGCAGGATGCTGTCTCACCATATTTACTCACATTATTTGGCAACGGATCACTTCTCACATTCACATCCACACCAACACATTCACACTGCGTACATACTTGTGAGTGTGTTCCCCTTGCAGTGTTACAAGCTTGATTCATGAGGCTGAGGAGTAAGAATGGCACATTGAGACAAGGTGTTAGGGTGCAGTACAGTACCTGAATTGTGCTCTCATTGCCTGGCTGGGAGTAGTACATGGTGTGCAGTGAACAGAATGAGAACTGAGTGGTTATGGGACTTCAAACAAGGAAATGGCTATATGCACACTAATCTCTCTCTCTCTCTCTCTCTCTCTCTCTCTCTCTCTCTCTCTCTCTCTCTCTCTCTCTCTCTCTCTCTCTCTCTCTCTCTCTCTCTTCTCTCTTCTCTTCTCTCACCTCTCACTTTCCTTTTTTTCTCCCTTCCTCTCTCTTTCTTTCATTTCTTTTTTTTAGGACATCAGCAGGAGGCTGCCCATTTAAGGTCCGACTGTCAACATCCATCGATGGTCAAGCTTTAGTTGTTAAAGAAATATGCCATGAACATAATCATGAACCAGGAAAAGTAAGTAAAAGAGAACTCAATAGTAATTATCGTTTGCATGTGTGTGTGTGTGTTTGTGTGTGTGTGTGTGTGTGTGTGTGTGTGTGTGTGTGTGTGTGTGTGTGTGTGTGTGTGTGTGTGTGTGTGTGTGTGTGTGTGTGTGTGTGTGTGTTTATGGGTGTGTGTGTGTGTGTATGTGTGTATGTGTGTATGTGTGTGTGTGATGTAAACATTGAATCTATGTGAGTATGTCAGCCTTTGATTTATATATTTGATTTTATGAATTTCAGAAATTGCATGAAGAACCACGGCGTTTGTACAAAAAGACTCAAAATCGTACAACTGTGCGAAAACCCGTCCGTTACATTGTAAACAAGCAGCGAGTCTCTAGTGGTACATGCAAGACTAAAGGTCGTCAGGACCATGCTGAGTCTCATGTCCAGCTGGGACAATCACCCTTTCATCACCTACAACTTCACCAGCAACAGTACCAGCAGCAACAACAGTTAAAACTCCAGTTGCAACAACACCTACAACAGCAGCAGCAGCAACAGCAGCAGCTGCGTGAGAAGGAAGCTGAGGTGATCCAGTTGGACTCCCCAGACCATGTTGACACACCAGAGCACCTGAGTTCTCCTGATCTCTCCACCACCTTTGATCAGCTGGGTTCACTCAACAACTCCGTCGATCAGTACACGTACCTGCCACCCTCACCAATCTCTCCGAGGTAAGTTATTACCTGATTAACTTGCATTGTTATCCAGGCACACTTGCTTAGTCTCTAACTATAAGAAATTATAAGGAAAAATGTTTAATGTTTCAAAATTCTCTGAAGTCTCTTGTCAAAATCAAATGTTAGAGAAAGCAAGCCCACCTAACACTTGAACCATAGCAAATTTATGTAGAGAAAGAGGAGAGTTTGCAATGTTTCATGTGTATTATTATTAAGCTAGTATGCTAAGCACTGCTCTGATTTGCATTGCAATAGATTCACTGGTAGTTTAGTGAAGCCATAGCTTTGAACTCTACTGACCTCAAAGGTAGATTATTGTTCCCAAGTGGGGAAGCAATACCGAAGTAATGAGAGAGCCAATATGAAATTACAGCTGTCTTGAGCTCAAGGTCTTCTGTGTTTCATAAGTTGCAAGAAATGAAGGCAGACTCTCAAGTGCCAAGAGTTTATATTGCAGCTCCTCACAATGTTGGAGCACGTCAGATTCATGGCAGTTTTCTATTCATCCAACCATACCTATGCCACAATTCCCAATTTCAGGAATCTTGGCTGTAGCCGCTTGTGGAAGTGGCGACCACGGTGCTAGTGAACTTGTGGGTCGCTTCATCTCATTGTCGACTGATCCATCACTAGTTTGAACCTTTGACATCTAACTCGACATCAACCCAATACCCATTGCACGTTCCCAAACCTCATTCATGTAGATGTACGTTTGCTCTTTTTGCTGACCTTGTGTTAATTTCTGATTTTATTGAAATCGTGATAGTTGCCACACTTAGACTTGACTTCCTGATAAATTGTTGCTTCAATTTATTTGTGAATTTTGAAAAATTGCAATTTATAAATAATTGCCTTCTGTTTTGGATAGAAAATGCTGAAAAATTGATTTTCAGGTCATAAATGCATGGCTAGGTGCCATAAATTTGGTCCTCATGTTATGCAGTGAGTTTGTGGTCTTGATGGGTTACAGTCAGTTGGTTAGTAGTATATATGAAATTCTATGTATTTATTTATAGTTTAGGCATTATCAGAGCAGGCAAGAAAATGGCTGAAGCCAATACCAATGATCAAGCTTACATCTCAGCTGATTTTGGTTTGACAAAGAGCCAACAGTATGGTGAGCATGTGGTGATAAAATTTGAATATTATTTTGCATTTCTTACAGCAATAGATTTTTGGATATACTGCTGCTAAATGATAAGCTGGCAGATTTTTCACCACAAAACTCAGATTTTGTTGCACATGCTATGTTAAAGAAGATAGTTTTTCTGAGGTTTAAAATGCTAATGTGTATTTTTGTCTTGTAAAGTGTATGTTGTCGACGAAAATGGTATTCTGTTCAATTTGTTTTATTCTAAGACTTATTGAAAGTTATTGTAAATAGTTGAAGCTAAGTACTTTAGCCGACTGGCTTGGAAATAGTCACCACAATTCTACTAACAAACACCCTTCAGGTTCCTTTAAGAGGAAGGTGGTTGGTATAAAGTATGTGTATTTTGATGTCCTTAAGTGAGATGAAAATTGTGAATATGTTCACAGTAATGTGAAAATAAAAAAAAATGCTTGTAATAAGAACATTTGTAAAGATAATATCATTATTAATCTTCAATCTTGTAGCATTAAATTGAGTCAACCTGTCAGGATCATGTTGTGCAAACTCTTGCTTTCCAGCCTGTCTAGTGGTTGTCCAGTTGACTGTGAAGAAGAAGAAGAAGAACGGTTGGAGCCTATTTTGGATTTGGAGGAAGCCTTGGAGGAAGCCCTAGGTGACCTTGATAGTGTGGGCAGCATGGAGGTGGATACCAACCTCCGACTAACCTCTTCGGGGAGCTTGAGCTCCAGCTTGGTGTCTCAATCTGAAGCCTCCGCTGATGAGCCCACAGGTCCTCCTCCGGCCAAAAGGCAACGGGGACGTCCCAGAAAGCAGTCATTTACAGGAAGTACGTTTGATAATAGTGTGGACATTCCAGATCTTGATTTCAGTCTAAGTGACTTGATGGACTTTGATGTCTATCTGTTTTAGCCCCGGGACGATGGTGAGAGGAACTATCACCTGTAGCTACAAAGTCTGAGTTCAAACTTGTACAGTTGCCCCTTATATGAA
>JAXIVD010001325.1:55000-62500 GCA_036785275.1 Cancer borealis | reverse complement strand
GCAAACGGTACCAAGCCACAATTACCAAGGAATTGGTAGATGGTAAGTAAGAAACTTATGTTAGAAGCATTAAAGATAGTCTTTTTAGGATTTGCTTTTATTTAAGATGCCAATTGTGTAAAATAGATGTTAGATGTGCAGTCATAAAACCACACTGCTGCTGGACATGATTGAAAATCAGCAGCTAATCAGCTATCCTGTTCCAAAACTCAACTAGGCTCAAAGTCCAATGTTCAATTGAATAGATTATCTAGGTAGCTTGCTTTTATCCTCCTTAAAAGAGGCAGTCAAGCCAAGGCGATTAGGGTTTGAGAAGACATTACTTTCCTCCCTACAAGTGCCATATGGCCTTTGTTGCCTGGCACATTTCCTTCTCATTACGATTACAATTCCTCCCTGCAAGAATGGTAACACCGTAATACTTGCGGATCATAAAAGGTGATCAATAGAGACAGAGTGAGAGATCTGGGAAGCCCCTCCTATTTATTATGTCCATTGAAAAGACAAGGCACAGAGGGAATAGACTATAATTGTATTGTATAAATAAATATTTAAGTAGATTGTCTAATGACTGAATCTTTTCAGATCAATTTGAGGTCCTGTTTTTTGATGGAGTGTCAAAAGTGCTTCGTTCTCATGCATTAACAAAAGTGGATGCAAAGGTAAGTATTTTTTTCTCTTTTTCAAGATAAATATGTTCTTTCCAATGTAATTTGAAATTTATTTCTTGGAACTCTCTGAAGGCAAATGGTCATGTTAGAAGAATCTTTACTTTCCTTTCAATACACTTCTTCTTTACAAACTCAAATCCTTTCTCTTTCATGTACTTTAACACCATCCTCACATTTACTGCAGCTCATCCTCTCACCCTCAGTATAGATCACACTCTTGTATATCCTTTTCATTATCGTAACCTTAACACATTCTCTCTAGGTGATCAATCTATTTTAAAGTGTTGTAATACATTACCGCTAGCATTCCACACCAATCCATACATTTTTTTTTATATTCTCCTGCCAACATTCACCTATGGATCAGAGACTGACATGGAATAGTGTGTGCTGTGTAAATGAGTTATCTGAGAGGAGCATGTGGCATGACAAGATGGGATGGTAAGAGCAATGAAAGTGTGTATGAAAGGTGTGGCATGGGACCTTGTGCAAAGGGAGTGAAGTGTGGTGTAATGGAATGAGAGAAAAAAATATGTTGAGGTGGTTTGGTCACATGGGAGAAAAAGAAAAATGAAGAGTTCTTAAAGAAAGTATATAGAATGAAATTAAGGGTTTTAGGAGAGGAAGGCCAGGATAGGATAAAACATACATGAATTAGTTGCTGATAGAGGGAAAGGGATTGAACTAGCAAGGAGGGAACGTATGGATAGTGAGAGGTGGAAGCTCTTCTACCATGGCCATCCCCAGAGACTATAGAATAAATAGAAAAATTTTGAACTTTGTGTTTGTATGTGTGTAGATTGCTTTGGCAGGATAGTGGTGTATCTCATCCCACACAATAGTGGTCCACCAATACTCACATAATTGTGGATTGTGTACACATATAAGGAGAAATTGGTTAAAATAGGTTTGTCACAAAACTACGAATTTACGTAGTCTGAAGACGCATATAACAAAGATCCAGTGTATGTATATGTTTAAGGTACTGCACACCCAAAGTAAAACTGAACCTAATATACAATATTTATAAAATAGTCAAGTGAGATAGAGGGACAGAGAGGCAGTCCTTCCAAGCAGTCTGTAACAGATGATGAGGACAGCTTGTTGTCACCGGGAGCCACCAGTGCCAGCTCAACTGACTCTCGCTCCTCCAGTCCTGAGCCAGGGCAGTCCTCAAAAGCCCCTGGAAGAGGTTAGTATATAATTTTATTGTTATTGTATGAAAATTTGTTATTGTTGAAAATGTTTTGACATTGTATGCATAGACTTATGTCCAGCTTTTTAATGTATCCCTTGTTTAGATAACCTCCCATCCTGTGCATTTGACCAAAGAAGACATCCGATTGAACATGAAATAAGCATTAAAAAAAGTTGGTACGGCAAGGAAGGGAATCTACATACAGTGTAATACACATCTCACTGCCTTTTTGAATATTTTATGAGGATGGTTAATGTGATTTATACATTTTCAGTTAAAGAACTCATGGAAGTGGAGACTGTTACACCTATAAGAAAGAACATCTTTGATGTTGAAATAATTGAACAAAAGAGGAAGCCAAAGAGAAAGGCTGCTGTTGAAGAACTATTTCAGTCATTGAGGAAACGACGCAAATATGAGGTAATATTTCATTGGGAATAAAGCAAACTGGTCAAGAGCAATAAACACATTAGAGAAAGTTTGCTGAATGCCATTCACTAAAAATAATGATAGATAGATAAGCATATTAAAAAAACAGTAACTCCTACTGTTATAAGGTCAGTATAGTTCCTAGGCTGGCTGATACAACCTTCTCAAGAGTTCAAATTAAAGTAAGGCAGAAAAACTGAACAAGCTAAGCTGTTTCACTATTTATAATGGAAAAAGATGGAGTGAAGACACTAGCTAATTATTATATTCAAACAGTAGACTGAATAAGAATTAGAGTGAGGTAAACAGTGCTTAACCTCATGGAAGTTGATTCATAAGTGAAATATGATATTTCTATTTAAGATTTGTAGTGAAGGACTAATGAATAATATTTAGTGTAAAGAACGAGGTTGAGTGTGATGTGATGGAAAGAGAGTAGGTAGTTGTATGGAAGCATGGGCTCAGTTGATTGATGGAAGAACAGTTTTTGGAAGTATTGAAGGCCACCAAATTCTTTCACACAAAAATCATGTTAGATACACTTTACTGTCTCTTTGTGATTCATATTATTCCTTTTTTAGACATTGTATGTCAAATGGTGTTGCAATATGCAGTGTACATTCATTATCATATGAATATTGGGAAAATTATTGGTGAATAATGGGGAGAAGATGATAATTCAACATATGTATTATATATTTTGTTGACATGCAGATCATTTGACTTCTAAGAAAAGTTCCTTGCAAGTAAGAATAATAATATTTATTGGAATATATACTGATGATGCTCAGGTACTTTATGTAAGATTTTTGCTTTTATTAGTGTCTGCTAAATAAAATGAGAACTTTTCCTTTCCAAAGCACCAGTCTCGAGCTAGAGTCTCCACATCTTCCCCACGACATCAGCATCAACAGCAACAAATGCAACTGCAGCAGAAACAAAAGCAGCAGCAACAACAACAGATGCAGCAACAACAGATGCAGCAACAACAGATGCAGCAACAACAGCAGCAACAGCAGCAGCAAATAAGGTCAACACAAAGTAAGAAGACTTCAATCTCTAAGAAGAAAGGACGTGAGGTTACTAGTGAGAGTCAGGAAGACACACCTACACACCAGGCAGAGGCTATATCTTCTGATACTCCTGATAACCCTGTCACGCCCTTGTGTAAGTGTTCATATTAGAGTTTGTGACTTGTTCTTCAGAAAATGCTGGTCATGACTTTTTAAAAGTTTGATTAGACTTCATAGAAACTGATCATCAGTTGGTGAGTTGTTTGCCAAAAAGGTGATACAAATTTCCTTTGCAGCACCCAGAATGGTGTCAATTGATATGGATGATGGGTGGAAGAAGTGCTGCAGTCGACGCACTCATGGGTCCACGGCTGGTAAATGGGACACCTTCTATTTAACGTGAGTCCTCATGTTCTCTTGTTCTGTTATACTCATGGAATTTTTTTCTCAAAAGTATCAGAATATATGAAATATAATATTGTAAACAATATCATAATGTTTCATAATGTTGTATAGTAAGTGATGATGTAGGAGTAGAACATTTTGTTAAAAGAAGCCCAATTATGATAATAAATGACTACTTAACAGATCCATAAATTTTCAGGCCTGATGGGAAGAAGATTCGGTGCAAGAATGACTTGTTCCGCTACTGTGAGGAGTCGGGTGTGACGTGTAATTCTGAAAATTTTGATTTCTCTGCTAAGAACATGAAAGGTTTGATATATTTTATGTTCATGTTACATTAGATAGTGAGAAAATGAAAGAGAAATTAAGTATTTTGCCTTGTAAAAAATTCTCATGTTTTCCTTTCCTTCTTCCTACTCATCTTACACAACAGAAATCATTGATGCCCAGATGGATCCAAGAAGTAATGTGAAGCTCAGTGAGGAGCAGAAAGAACTGGTAAAAGATCCATCCACTTCACAGGTAAACAAATTTTTGATACAAGTATAAACAAGGATCTCTGTATAGTGTTTGCATACCTTAATTTGAAGTTCATCATAAAGTTATGAAAATCTAAAAGCAAAAACAATGGAATAATAGCTGAACTTTGTATAGTTTTGACATGAATTTTCAGTATCACCGATCTATATTTAACTTTTCCTTGTGTGGCACAAACTTATTCTTATTATTAATTACATGATTATTTCACATTTTGTATATCATTTGTGTCCTTTGTGATGACCACGTCCAGCCTCAAGGGTTTGTGTTGACCAATAATTCTTGTAATTCTCTTTGCTAATCCACTGTAGCAACAATTTTTTTCTTCACAAAATCAATTAATTCATTGCTGCAAGATTCTATTTTTTTTATACTTTAATTTTTATGTGCATGCATAAATATTAGCACCTCATTATGTGTTAATAATTCAAACATATTGATAACAAAATTCTTTCCAGGCTAAGAAGGAGTCAGAGATCAAATCTCCAGTACAAGAATCATCTGGTATTAATAAGACAGTAACTTGGAAAAAATCTGACATTAAGAAGCCAGAGGTTAAACAAAGTGACGTGACAAAGCACAGTGAGTCACCACGGATGAAACTTGAAATTCCATTAATTCCCAAGTCGGACCACATAGGTACGTTCTCTCCTTCCCTGTTAGGTGGCACCACTGGCCCCTGGTCACCTACCTTGCCCTCACCTCTACCCCGATCATTGCCTGCCTCTCCACCCACTTCTTCAGGTATTTTGTTATTATGTTGTGTTTTCATGCTAATTTTATTTTGATTATGTTATACATTTGGTTTCTGATGACTAGGAAATCTATCTTATTTTCTTTTCTTCATAGTTCCCATCACATTTATAATTTCAAGCGCATTTTCCTGTTTCATCTACAATATAGCATTTATTTTTTAATATCAGCCACTATTATGAAGACCACCTTGGTTTTTCTCTGCTGTGTTTGTCATGATTATATTTAGTAACCAGCTTGCTACAAGAGACCAGGATTAGGTTATTCCACACTAGGAGAGGTAGTCAACAATGGAGGAAAATTTCGAGGGGCAGGAGTAGAGGAGAGACAGCTACATTTTTACTGTCCATATGACCAGTTGATGGTTTGTTGAGATCTAGATTAAATTCATACCATGAGCTTACCAATCAGGCTCAGGTAGTCTATAAATTGTTGTTGACCATCCTGATGAATTATGTCCAAACAAATAAGGTTTGTCTGTACTGGTTCTCCAATGCTGGTTGATTTATCAGATCACTGCATGGATGGAAGGCCTTAAGAGTGATGAGTTTGGTTTAACTTCCTTTCCTCACCAAGCATGAGATGTTTGAAGTTACCAACACCAGACACTATTCTGTTCCCTCCTGTATTTTTCTGATTTGAGTTTTGATCTCATTAGTTTTGGTTATGAAAACAACAAAATTCTAGTCTCATGCGCATCACCTTGAATCTGTGCATTTTCCAGTATTTAGATGAATTAATTTTTTATGAGTAGTGCATTTCTTGCTATACAAAATAAAGAATATTATTTGAAGCATTCACATCAGGAAATCTATAAATGAAGAAACATTTTCTCAGCAAGCAAATGGGTTTGTGCCACCACCTGTTTTTTCAGGAGACAAATCTAAGTAATCATTATCACTGTACATTTTGCCGCTGCCAGACTTGACCTGCATCAGGGAGGAGTGCATAGAGCGCCATGCTACTTTTACCAGTTGTTGTGGACTTAATGGTGAAAAGACTTCCTCTTCTCTCCAGGATGTCTATTATGCATGATAGTAGTGCGAATTTTATTACCAGCCATTTCCCTCCTGTAGAAGGGGGAAAAGGAGAATACTTTATGCTTCAGTTACAAGTTCATTTGACCTTTTAGTCATTATCAAGGTTATGCTGCCTTACCCCATGTAGCCATTCCACACTACCACCATGATCCCCTACCATACCACCACCCCATCAGTCCTGCACCATCACCTCTGTTCAACAGGACTTTCCTTACTAGTACACCAACATGGTTTGACTACAATTATACAACCTAACAATTCATTAAAACACTCCATGGCTTACTACTTCTACAGTGTAAACATTTAGTGAAGTTTAGCTAATTGATCACTACACACTCCCCGTGGATCCCTTCTTGGTTGTACGTGTCATGCTTCGGTCATATTTATAAACAAGTCATCTGTTGGATCAAGCAATTCAAAAATTCAAAAGACAAAAGAAACTAATAAAACTCGTTGTTGCAGTGTGCATTACTTCAAATTACTCTGCATATAATAAGTATTTTAGTCAAATTTGAAGTACATGTCATTCTAGAATTGTGTACTTTGAATGCGTGTCATGACTTTACTCTACTTTATGTAATTTTTGGTCATGAGAAGGTGAAATCAATTATTCATGGATTTCACATTTTTGCTGGGTTCTCTGTCCTTTTTAAGTGGCATTGCTTGGTTTTTGTTTCTGTCATCTATCAATAGTATCATTACATTCTTCCTTGACACCATCTTTAATGGATTAGTATGAATCAACACTAAGAATATGAATTTATGGTGGTGCATGGTATTTAGAAAGAACTGAAAAGTCATATTCTCCTTTATTTAAATATTATTTTGTTCACAAATTTACGCCAAAGAAGTACATAATTATGTGATGTATGATTTTGATATCAGAGGTACTGATGGGGAAGGATCCTGTGAGTGTAGGTGGAAACACATCTACTGAGCCAACACCTGAACCCATGAAGCCCAGTGCACCAGCCATCCGGCAGCGACATGTGCTCAAGAAGGAGCCTGTCTGTGAGTGTGATGCAGCAGGGTAACCTGTCTTGGGGAGGAAGTACAGTAAATGCATTATAAGTACAAGTACAAGGGTTTATGGTATCAGGTTTGGCATAACATAGTAAATACATCATATAATTTATTTATTATTTATTTATTGGAAGGGTTGGATTTTTAAAAACAAAATATTGTAATATCACTTATCTAGTCAGTTATCCAAATTAATAGGTTAAAAATTATTACACAGTAAATCATTATTCAAGAAGCTGCAATTGCTGGTAAGTCTGCATGTCACTTGGAGACCATTAATACATATAACTTGGGGACCATCATTGGTTATGGAAGGAAAGAAACTTAGAAAATATACTGATAAGTTTTTAAAATTTTAAGTTATTGTGAGCCATGTTGAGAATGGTGAAGGATGGTGATCATGTGCAACACAACATCCAATACCGTAGTCA
>JAXIVD010001325.1:10000-52500 GCA_036785275.1 Cancer borealis | reverse complement strand
GACCATGACTATATGGCTACTGAAGAAGAGGTATTGCAATCAAGGAAAGACAGGAGGGAGAAAAGGATTACTCGTGGAGAATCAAAAGGAAAGAAAAGAAAATTAGGTGAGTGTGAACAGAACAATATCATCTAGTTCTTACATTTACATGATTCTTAAAATCAAGAAATGTTCAACTAATGAAAGAATCATTTGTTGAATCTATTATTATTTTGATTCATTAAGGAATTAAATTTGTGGAATTAATTTTTTTTGCATACCATTTTACTCAGTATGCATGTAATTTATCAGTTGATTCTTCTCTTAACTCTATGAAAGTATCAGATGAAACTGTAATGGGATTTCCATATTCATCTTTGTAGGAAAGTAATTGCATCTTTTTGTTGTCCTCCTTCATATAGACTTGCACCCGTCTTGCATTCACTTCCTTTCAGTGCACTACCCTTCTAACATGACGTAGTGGACCTCTGTATTGATGTTCTCATTGTATGTCTAGTTCAACATTTCATTCTTTTTTTACATTCCATATACCACTTTTTTTTTTGTGCTATCTCTTAAATTCTTAGGAACATACACTTCTCTCTTTTGTTTTACTACTTCTTTAGTTTCATATATGTAGTACCTACCATGCATTTACTTTCTATTTTCTTATTTTCACCGCCTTTGTACCTGCCCTGGAGTTCCTAATATTCACTTTTTAGCACCATAAACATATCCTTTCTATTATATCACTGAATTTCTTGGTCACTTTTTGTTTGTACTTTCCTTGTCTTACCTACCTGTCTTTAAGGAGGATATTAGGTGGATATATATATATATATATATATATATATATATATATATATATATATATATATATATATATATATATATATATATATATATAAGTATATATTTCCACTGTATTCCCTGCGGTTCATAAAAAGCAACAAAAAGGGAGGGCGTGAGGGGTCTGGGATGACTCTTGTCTATATTCTCCTACAAAATGACAATGTACAGAAGGAGAGGACAAAATAATGTCTCCACCAAACCATAAAAGTTGTTTTCACAACATCTTGTGAATGCTTGAGTGCCTCGCCAAATAGCTTTGGCTTGCTCAAGCACAGGTGGTTATTATAAACAAATACAGTGGCATAAGGCTATTGATGTGACGTGTTCAACTAGAGTTTTCTTACTTCAAACAATATGAATATTATCTGCACGACAACTATTGTTTTTTGAATACATCCAAACATAATTGTTAAACATTGTTATCACTAATGTGTTTGTACACTTTGGTTAGTGTGCACACTGATCAAGGGTTCCAGCGTGTGCACAGTAATGGAGGAATGGGTCACACTGAGTCAGATGTTGACAATATCCCTTAACATATTTCCATTATTTAAGTGTTTTGTACTTTGCTCGTTTCTAGTTTGAGACAGGCAATGAGTAGTCATAATAAAAAAAAAAAAATAAATAAATAAATATATAGTAGAACCTCACAATACAAGTTTAATTCGTTTCATGACAGAGCTCATTTTACTCGTTTTACAAATAAATATTTACTAATGAAATTCATTGGAATATAATTAATCCATTCCAGCCTCAAAAAACACCCAAAAATCTTTTTCATGGATTTTTAGAATAGAAAAAGTGCAAATTAATATGCAAAAAAAAGATTTTGGGGTGTTTTTTGAGGCTGGAATGGATTAATTATATTCCAATGAATTTCATTAGTAAATATTTATTTGTAAAACGAGTAAAATGAGCTCTGTCATGAAACGAATTAAACTTGTATTGTGAGGTTCTACTGTATATTTATTTATTATTATTATTTTTATATTATGACTACTCATTGCCTGTCTCTACACGGAAAGACATGGAAACTAAACTTTACACCTTGAAACTACACTTACTTTTACGTAGTTTCCTTGGATTTTTCTGAATGTGTATGTATTTAGAAATTTTCTTGTAGTTTACCAAAATGTATGTGATGCATCAGCTTCCTTCCAACCGTCGGCACTAACACCACATTCTTTTGTTCCCTTGTAGCTTGTATTTTGGTATTAACATCTTCATTTCCAAAAGTTTTGTGGTAAATGTGTTTAAAGATATTCTATTAATTACTTAAGGGAAAATATATAGTTACTGTCAAATTACACATTGTAATTCTACACACATCACCTTTCAGGTTGTTTACCTTTGTTTTGATGTTGACAGATATTTATTCAATACAATTTCCTATCCAGCAGTTCCATCAGAAAGTGTATGTGAAGATGATCAACAGGAAACTAAGACAGTGACCAAATACAGATACTGCAAACACAAAGGATTTACTTCATCTAAAGCTAGTGTTTCCTCAGCCAATGGTATGGAAGTATTGATACTTGGTTTATACTTGCGTTGGTCATTGTTTCATCAGTGTAATTGTTTTCCATTTATGTTGTGGATGATTATTACATTAGACATACAGGATATGGTTTATGATTTTGTGAATTCTATTTGCTTCTGATTCAGCATAGTTTTTGTAATCCTCAAAGTAAATAACTTTAGTTATACTTAATTTTGAAGTAATGACCAAATGGAATTTAACCTTTGAAAGAAATTATATAAAGACATTTGTCATGGAACTGTATCTTTTCAGCACGACATGCTTTGAATATTCTCTACTAAAAATTTATTTTGTTTCTCATACTATTTGTCAGCTTATAAGCCACTGCCATGAAAGCCAAGGTTAAGACATTCTTTAAACTGGTTATTATTATGTAAACATATCAATTATATAAAGGCATGCAGAGTAATGTTGTCATAGGATCACTTGAAAGATTTTTGAGAGGAAGAAATGTATGTGTCCATGGAGCTAAAGAGAGGTTTAAGAACAGTATTCTCTTGACAACATTGACATATATAGATCAGAGACATGGAATAGGGCACATCAGCCAAGAGTGTGTGCTGTGGAAATGAGTTATCTTGGGAGGGTGAGAGCAATGAAAGTGTGTATGAAAGATGTGGCTTGGGAACTCGTGAAAATAGAGTGAAGTGTGGTGGAGTGGAATGGGTGAAAGGAAATATGTTGAAGTGATTTTATAATATGGAGAGGAAGAAAAGTGAAGAGTTTGTGAAGAAAGTATATGTGAGTGAAATTATGGGGTCTAGATGGAGAGGAAGGCCAGTTGTAAGATGGAAGGGTAGGATAAAGTTATACATGCATGAAAGAGTTGCTGATAGAGGGGAAGGGATTGAACAAGCAAGGAGGGAGTGTGTGGATAGGGAGAAGTGTAGGCCCTCCTGCCGTGGCCATGCCCTTTGGGGGACGTTCCTGGAGGGAATAAGACATCAGATAATACAGAATCGAAGAAAACAGAGTAATGGATGATATGATTTAGTCGACTAAATCATGATATACAAGACAAGAACGAAGGTACAAATAATTTCTTCCAACTATTTCAATTAAAAAATGATTTATGAATGTTGCAGAAATGATTTTTTTTTTTTTTGTGTGTGTGTGTGTGTGTGTGTGTGTGTGTGTGTGTGTGTGTGTGTGTGTGTGATAATCATGTAGTATAGTTTACGATTTTACAGTAACACTCAAGTAGAGTAAGAAAAACTATTATGTTTTGAAATAACCACAAACGATTTTAGTTCAAATGAAATGGCAAGAAAAATATTTGTAGGGAAATTACATATATATTCATGAAGAAACAAATTATCTGTAGATATCTTTACTATCTTTACTATTACCAATCAATAATTTTTATCAGCTGTTATGAATCTTGGCACACAGTGTGGCTCATCATCACCTTGATGTCATATCTTCAAACATGCTCATTATAATTGATGCAAACTGTTTTCATATTAATGATAAATAATTCACATGTCTTTGCTTCTTGTGATGACCATTGCTTAAAGAATGTTGAGGCCCCAAAATCTACCACCAACATTCTTCTAATGCATCTTCTGAGGTCTGCCTTCAGATGCTATGTTTGTTCTGCCTTAATCTTTTTAAAAGTGTCCTGTCTTTGCCATGTGCAAGCATTCTTGATGTAGTGGCAACATTTTTTGATGCTCTGAGGTTTGTGGCAGCATGGTAAAGCATTCTGATTCTATCCACCTGTCTATAGTTTCTGATGCCTCGTTGCCTCCGGAAACGTTTCCCAAGTGGATGCCAATGGCAGAGATATTAATTTTATAGCCCATGAAAACTTTTTTTTTTCCAATGTATTACACCTTCATCATGCATCTTTCCCTTAATGATTTGCTTATATATGATTGGGCAGAATATCTCTGATCCTGATGAAGATTCATGTACATGCAACAGAGCTGATCATGAAGGTGGCTCTTGTGCTTCATTATGAAGTGGATTTTCCAAGACCCTTACATGAGGCTTTCCACCAAACTTCTTGCCAGGGATCTTAAGCTCAGCTGGTCACAAAGCCTCTACTATGCTGCTGCCATGCATGAGTCACTTGTGTTTTCCCCTCTGCTCGGCTCCTTAACTCTTCTAGAGGAAAGTTCAGGTGACACATCCCATTCGCAGGCTCAGTATTTGTGGATTCGCTTATTTGCAGTTTGTTTCAATGAAGAAAGGGTCTAGACGTTTGCGAGACAAACCCGGTTACTATTTGGGGATATTTGGGGGTTCTTTTATGCCATCAGTTTGTTCTCACGTGAAGCAGCATGTTGTCCAGTCTCTTGCCGCTCCTGCGGTCAGCCTCTGTGCCTCTAACTCTTTCTCAGTCTTTGCCTGACTACCACCACGAGTGTTACTGTCCTGCAAAGCCATTTTCGCTCCATTTTTTTGTGTGCTGCTTCACTGGTTTCACGTTTGTTAAGTGTAAGCGTTTTACTGTCCTGTACTCATAACAGTACTGTACTGTACTGTTGATTGTATTTTATCACCATTGTTCGTGTTGCATCGGAAATTATTTTGATAGTTTAGGCTAATTTTAGGTGTTCAAATTGACTTTATTGACTTCCAGTATGGTACATGTTTACGAACATGGTTACATGCACTAAAACTCTTAGAACCTTACTGCTATTTTGTGTTTTATTGTGTTGAATGAGTTTTTTTTTATGACAAACTGTTTTGAAGAGTTGGAATTAACTTGACTGCCTTGAAAGAAGTTACAAGGTTATTTCTTTATGCATTGCATTGGTTTAGGGTTTGTCTTATACATTGTTTTAATTCTAGTTTCACAGTCTTAATCAGTATGTTAGAATAAAAAAAATGTTCTTAATATCTTGTTATTGACAGAACATTTTTGCTGGCATTCCAGTTTCTTTTTCAATGTTTATTGCAAACTACCTTTTCTTTGATTTATTCAAATTATTTATATTTTTGTCATTATTTATTTTGTTTATTTTATTTACTTATTTATTTAATTTTTAAATTCTATTATTATTATTACATTTTTATTATTACCTAATGGTAGTATACAGGGCTTGAGCTACACTCTTTTGGTTCTGTCTCTGTATCTATATTTGTCTAATCTTGCCATTAGATGTTGTACATTTGTTGCCATTATCACCTCTTCTTTTGGTCCATTCCAAGTATCTATAGTTTTCTGGGCGAAACTGTACTTTGTTTGTGTCATTCAGGCCTCAAATATCCAGCCTCTCCTTTTCTTCTCAGGGTTTGATCTTTTCTATCTGTTTCCTCCAGTTTGTTCATCAATTTATATATTGTAATGAAGTCGCCTCTTTCTCTTCTCTTGAAATGTTGTCAGTTACATTTCTTATAATCTCTCCTTTTTTTTTCTTTATTCTATATCATAGCTGGACTTGCCTCTTGCTTGTTATTTGGCATAGGTTTTTAGATATTGTTTTTTACGTTCTCTCTTGAATATGTTGAGAACGAGAGAGGCTTATTGCTGCTAAAGCCTCTAATGCATATAAACATTGTAAGTCCCGTCTGAGGACAGTATGGCAGCAATTTGGGTAGTCCTTGGCCACTTGGTGGTGATACCAAAGAATGAAAAGTGGCCAGTGGATATCGAGGGATCGAACTTGGGACCCTAGGTTGTCATGCCTGAACACTGACCACTGTACCACCGCCTCCTGGTATGTTAGGTCTTCCAAATCTGGCACCATCTTAGTTGTTCTCTGCATTTCCAATTTTGACACGCTTTTTTTTGTGTGGAGACCATATTACTTCTGCATATGTGTGTGTGTATGTGGGTGGGGGGTGGATAGAGGGTGAAATGTCTGTGAAAACGAAGGTATTAATTATGGTTCTACGCAGATATCAATTTTTTAAATTTATTGAATTTAATTATGCGTGTATTTAAAGTGAAATAGTTTAATAAGTATTTTAGCATTCTTTAATGTGCTTTTGGTACAAGCTAGAAGTTCCTTTCACTAATGAGTTTATGATTATACTATCTAAATAAAAACCTGTTTATATCATTGACATTTCAGTAAAGACGTTATAAATTAAAAGATAATTTATCAGTTTGTCACTAAATTGTGTCTGACCCACAACAGAGCCTCAGCCGCCTGAGTCTTCTTCATCAGCCTCACCATCCAAAAAGAGCCAAGGTCCTGAAGGTGAGTTTCACATTTACTGAGCCTTATGGATTATGATTTATCATGTTATGGTAGTTGTGATATGTCATGGATTATGGTGGTAGAATTCTAGTAGCTGCCATCACAGGGTGAATCTATATATGTAATGATGATGACTACAGTGATGTTAACTAAAAACGTTTTGTTTTGTAGAGGATTTTGATTGATGACTTTATCTATCTTTCAACAGAGACCCAAAGTATTGAGGCTGAAGAGGACACAGGGGATGCCTGGATGGAGGGAACAGAAGGAGTGCCAGCATCCGAGACTTCAGCAGAAATCATTAACTGTGGTTGTGGCTCCACTGAGGAGGAGGGACTCATGCTGCAGGTTGCTACACAACGATAGAGCTCTTCATGAAATCATTTAACATTTGTTTTGTCTCGCTGCTATATTTTAATTGCCTATATTAAGAGGTGTCTTGATTAATTGAAGTACTAAGTTTATTTCAATTCAGATTTAAATGTATTAAGTTATCTCTTTTAATTTTCTTAATCCTTTTTACCTTTCATGGTGATATTTTTAAATTTATCACAACCACTCACATGAATACATAACATACCTTTTCTTTTCTTTCAGTGTGATGTTTGTTTGTGCTGGCAACATGGCGACTGCTATAACATTGTGGGAGAGGATCAGGTGCCTGACAAGTACATTTGTTCTCTTTGTGACCACCCAAGGCTGGAGAGATCCTCACACAAGTTCAGACATCACCAGGACTGGCTAAAGGAAGGCCGACTACCAAGGTGAATCAGGATTATTCAATTTAATGAAAGAGAGCAACTTTGAATAACCAACTAAATTGAGGATGTACTATATTCATTCCTTGAAATATTTTTTCTCCAAATTTGTATGTGCATGCAATGTACTTTAGAATTCCATGAGATTTTAAAATTAAAAAAGTTGATGGTGTTGTGCTAATATTTAAAAATTTTCAGATTTTCCTTTTCTTCCTCTCGTGGAGATCTTCGACTTGAGGCTTGTGTTAGACGAGGTCATGAACTGACAGCCAATGTTCAGCAGCTGTCACAGGTTCTTCAGTCTCTTCGACTGAAGCTGCATATTGCCAGGTATGAATGCTCATGTATTTATACTAATCATATTAACATTTTTAGTAATAGGTAGTTGATAAAATGATATTGTTCTATCAAAAGATTGTGTAATATTGTATGATTTGTTATTGAAGTAACTGAAGTGCCTGTGTTATAATTATGGGTCAAAATAATTTTCTAAATAATGCAGATATAATCTTAGTGATATGAAGACTAATGTTGTTTTTATGATATACTGTAGAGAGGCAGATCATCCAAAGTTTGTCATGTGGCACAAAAAGTGGAATGAGCAGGAAGACGTCTCCACCCAAGGCCAAGAAACATCTCACACAAACCCACCAACTATTGCTCCCCTGCAGGATCTGATGAACATTGTGGAGCAAGAAGATCCATCCCTTAATACCAAGGTGCCTGACACAGAGGTGTCTGACCCAAGTCACCAAGCTCATGAATTAAGCAGTGACACCACATTGGAGAAAACTGCTGCTCAAGAGTCAGAGGAGACACTTGATACCAATCCTGCCATACTTTCTGAAACGTTGGACGCTTCTAACAAGGATATAACTGAGCTTCCAAAGTCTGATGTTGAGGCTGATGATGGTGGAAACAAGGAGATGGCGCCTCAGAAGAACCTTACTGACTCAAACAAAGAAACTGTTAATGTTGAAAATCAACCTGAAACTAGTATGACTATAGTTTCTGAAAAAGAAAATATCAGTTCATCAGAAGTTTCTGAACAAAAACTACCTGAGGATTCCAAAGAAGATGAACAAAAAGAAAGTTTTGATAGTGTTGAAATTAGCTGTGCACAACAAAATAAGGATGAATCTGATAAATTATTGTCATTAGAAACTGAGCCCCTAAATCCTGGAATTAAGTCTGCAACAGAATTAGGAGAAGAAGTTATGCAAGCTGGGGAGAAAATCCTGGACACAGTTGAAATGAGTTCTGATCCGGAAAAACCTGAACATTCCTTGCAGACGGATCATAAAGAAGAAATTTCCATGAGTAAGGAAGAACCTGAAAGTGCAAATGACAGTGCAAATTTGAGCAGTGATAATAACACTGAACCAATTAAAAGAGATGAAGCTGCATCAGAGAACACTGATGACGAAGGAGAAAAGATGAAGAAATGTAAGTCACCAGATGGAAATTCCACTCAGGAAGCATCTTTATATGAGTCTGAGAAGTCATTACCTTCACCCAAAGAACTAACTAATGATGAGGATCTTCCTGAAAAATGCAAGAGTGAAGAAATGGATGTAGAAGAAAGTGTTGAAGTAAAAGAAGAAAGCAAGACTGATACTTCAGTAGAAAGTGAAGCTACAATGATTAACAAAGAAAAAATGAAAAAATGTGTATCTGAAAACGAATTAGAAATTAGATCTACTACAGAAGACGAAAGTCAGCTGAAACAACTCAAGTCAGAAGATATTAAAGATGATGAAAATGTTCATGAGAAAGATGAAAATATTCATGAGAAAGATGAAAATGTTCATGAGAAAGATGAAAATGTTCATGAGAAAGATGAAAATGTTCATGAGAAAGATGAAAATGTTCATGAGAAAGATGAAAATGTTCATGAGAAAGATGAAAATATTCATGAGAAAGATGAAAATGTTCATGAGAAAGATGAAAATGTTCATGAGAAAGATGAAAATGTTCATGAGAAAGATGAAAATGTTCATGAGAAAGATGAAAATGTTCATGAGAAAGGTGAAAATGTTCATGAGAAAGGTGAAAATGTTCATGAGAAAGATGAAAATGTTCATGAGAAAGATGAAAATGTTCATGAGAAAGATGAAAATGTTCATGAGAAAGATGAAACTAAAACAGAGGATTCAAATACAGACAAGTCTGGCTTGCAGGAAATTATAACAGAAGAGGATAGTATTATAAAAGAAAAGATTGAGTCACCTGAAACACTGTTAAAGGTGGAAGAAGAGTCAGATACCTTGAAAACAGAAAGTGAGGAGATAAAGGATGAAGACCAAGTTAAAGATACCGAAACAAAAGACGTGGAACAAGGGAAGTCACCAGACTCTTCCAGCTTGGCTACTTCAGGTGTGTCTCACCCAGCTGCAGAAGACACACTTAATGAGGAAGAACCCCACCTTGAGGATGGAGATGACCTTGCTCTTGACCTGGGAGGCTTAGGAGCTACAGGTGAAGGTGTAATGCCTGGAGGCAGTGAGTTGGCAGCCCTCCTGTCATCTCAGACAGAGCTAGAACAGCTAGTGTCCCAAGCTAGTTCAGCCCTTGTTCCTATTTCTTCAAATGTTCACTCAGGTATTTATATTTTATTGTTATGTAATATATATATATATATATATATATATATATATATATATATATATATATATATATATATATATATATATATATATATATATATATATATATATATACAGTATATATATATATATTTTTTCTATATCATTAACCGTTGGCGCCAGTAAGCTTATGGAGGCACAGATGGACTTGCCTCGCCTGTTATTTGGCCTAGGTTTTCAGTTTTATGTTTACATCCTCTCTTGAATATGTTGAGAACGTGCGAGGCAAACTGCTACTACAGATGCATATAACATTATAAGATGCATATAACATTATAAGTCTAATTTGAGGACAGTATGGCAGCAATTTGGATAGTCTTTGGCCACTCGGCAGTGATATCAAAGAATGAAAAGTGGTCAGCAAATAATGGGGATTCGAACCCGGGACCCTAGGCTTGCATACCCGAGTACTAGACCACTGTACCACCGCCTTCTCAATATACATTTATGTACTAACATTTTTCTGATATTTATCAGGTTTATGGGATAATGGAACCATCTACAATGGGAATGATTGAAGGGATTATTATACCAACTGTTTTACATGATTGTAAAGCATAGATCTTAAATGTGAAGTGTAGGAAGATGAAAGCTGTAATGGAAATCAAGTGTTTGAGAATATTTACTGATGTATAATAGTTTGACCAACTGGGAATTATAGAGTTAGAAAGCTATGTATAACAATATATAGTGGGTTCCATATGGCTCATCTGTGATTCATTAGTACCACACAACCTAGAATAGCCCATTTCTCATCATCTGCCTTTATTTCTCAAGAATTCTGTATATGTTTTGAGCATTTAAAATTAGTTTCACTCCACACACAGGGTGTGTGTGTGTGTGTGTGTGTGTATTTTAATGAAACAATTTTTTAGGAAGAGGGAATTTTTTTCATTTATTAATTTCATTAATTTGTTTATATATTTTCTTTAGTGTGCGTTTGTGTGCGAAAATGTAAGAATATTCTGATTTGTGTTTTGTACTTGTAGTTCAAGCACCCATAATCCCAGAAGCTGAAAGGATAGAACCAGTGAACTGCAAACTGAATCTTCTGGAGCATGTCAAATTAGTGCAGACCAACATCATTCACCGATTTGATGAAATTGAGCAACGTCTCGAAGGTAAATGTTCTGTACTCACATTAATTCTACTGTAATGCTTCTTTGTTTTTCCTAAACACTGAAATTGATCTAATGGGTAGCCAAGAGAGGGAGCAGCCTGGGTTGGAACCCCTGGCAGGACAGGTAGACAACTAGTTACTAGTTGAGCCCTAATGATAATCAAATTGGTCAACCATCACGCTCCTGTCGTTGCTTGCTTTTTCTCCTCCATTTTGTATAAATTTTTGGTGTAATTTATAAAATGTGGAACTCCTTATATAATTTTTGTAGTCAAGATCTTCATCCATTTAAAAAGATGTGATGAATTGTTATGAAAATGTTTTTTGTGTGTGATAATTTGTAACACCAACGTGTAATTTTTTAATGTCTTAACATAAATTCAAATTGATTATTTACATACATGCTCTTATCTGAAAATAATGAATAATGAGCTGTAACAGCATGAATAATTCCCTGTATGATGGCAGTGTTGGAGGCTGAAATGGGTCTGGCACCAGATACTGGGGAAGAGGAAGCTGAGGAGGATTTGGATGAGCGAGACCCAGCCACCCTTCAGGCTCGGGCACTCATCAAACTTGTCATGAATGACCTGAGTATAGTCAAGAAAGTTGCAGATTTTACTCATTAATGGAACAATGTGAAATCCAGATGGTGACTTTGAAAAACAAACTCAAAACAGATTTATGCCTTAAGAAACTTTAAGAAGTGTTACTATAATAGTCCTGAAGACATCACATTTCTATGGAAGAAAATATCTCACAAAATGTGAATAGATTTTCAGTGGTTTCATAGATACATTTAGTGTGGTTTCAGTACAAGTGAATTTAATCAAAATGACCATGATTGCAATGATTTTATTCTGAACAAACTGAAAACATATTTTGAAAAATACAGTAAACCCGTTATAAGACAAGTTTTGGGTTAAAGAACTATGTAAGCCTTCTGAACACTCTTAAATGGTGAGAAACCATGTTTGATAAATGCATCAGACATGTGATATCTAGTGAAGCAACAGCTGACAAACAAGTTAAGCTGCTACTGGACCATCAGTTTTGTTTAGTCTCATCTTGTGATTGGTGTTTGCACCACTCACTTAGTGTTTTAGTGTGTGTTTTTCCCCTTTGTGCAAGGACTTACCTACTCATCTACTTGAGCTGCAATGTATTACAGTTTACAACAACCTTGTAAACATATTAATGAACACTGTAGAATAAATACTATTATTCAATAGTGCTCTGTGCACATTAGTATAGTACGCAATAGTGATAATAATGCAGCATTTAGTGAAGAGGTTTTATAGATTTGTTGCTTTGAAAGTGTTATCTGATGACAAGCAAAGCTTTAAAGGAGTTTATAGTATCTTCGTTCTCTTTATTTGGTATTTTGCATCAAATATGTGAATATGGAATGAAGCAAACTTATGGATATAAGGATATGGAGTTTATCTTTCTTAATATGTTATTTTGATAGTTTATTATTATCAATACTTACTAATCCCAGCCTCTCCATTACATTACTGTAATGGAGAGGAAAAAAATACCTTTTGAACATTGTATTTGGAGAAATGTGAATTACTTGCTTCAGCAACAGTTGTGAAAGTTTTGTTCTGATAGTGGGGAAAAATTATGAAATTATTCAAATTGATTGCTCACCATAAATTAGGAGAACATCATTTATATACCTTAATGCTTGTATTTGAAGATATGATACTTAGTTGTCATAATAAATTCAATACCATATGTATTTCTTGAGTGTTGAAGCAGAAATAACTGTTTCTTTCATATGACATGAAGATGGATGACAAAGGTAGTATTCTCTAGTGAAATTGAACATTTGATAGCAATACTATTACACAAATAGTAACCATACACTCACATTCACATGTTATACTATTATTCATGACATACACCAGCTTGGTTATATACAAACAGGTCTGATCATACCCTCATGATTCACCTTGACTGCATCGTTGTGTAAGGCGGATGGAGATGAGAATGCTTAGGTGGATGTGTGCACCACTTAACAGTAAACTTGGGATTACAGATGCTCAAGTAAGGGAGGCGATGGGAGTTGAGTGGATTGGTTTAGTGATGAGAAAGGATAGACTGAGGTGGTGTGGACATGCTGAGAGGACAGTCAAGAGTTATTTGTTAAAATTTTTGAGGTAGACCCAAGAAAATCTGGAATAAAATGATCTAGTGCTTGTGCAGTGAGGATGAAGGAGTTATTTACACATTTTAGCCATGTTAATTTGTTATGTATGCATAATCATTTTCTTTCTATTGTATTGATTCATTAAATTCTAACTTGCTTGTACAAGAAAGGGCTGGCTGTTAAAAAGATAATCTTTCCCTTTTTGTAAATCTTGATTTGGAAAAAAAGCATCACATTGTGTGGCCTGGTTTGAGGGAAAACTTATTTGGGAAACTTCAAGAATTAATTTTAAGTGCTGCAACCTTATCCATAATATTTAATTTTTGATCTCAATCCTTATAATATTTTAAGGCCTTCAGTATATAGAATGTATTTTCTATTTTTAAGCTGTACATACTTTATCTACATGAAATACTTTTCTTAAGCATATAATTATTTTCACTTCAAAAAAAGTATAAAAAATCCCACCACTTTAACCATTGTTGAATGCAGTGTTTGGCACCATGTGTATGTGGTGTGAATACATAGTGTGACAATCTCTATGTTAGAAGCAAAAGAGGACACTGTCATGTGGAAGACTTGCTTTACGTTAAAGAATACTATCTTAGTAACTATTTTCTGCACCCAATCTAGTTGATGATGGCTTTAGAGAAAACTCTATTAGTAATAAAGATATATGTTAGATTCAATTACATTATAATCATAAAATTCTCCTGAGGAGTTTTGAGTTACTTAAAACATATATCTGATATGAATATAAATGGAATTTAATTACATTAGTAGTTTTTTGTTACATTAAGTTATATCACTTGCACATGTCATAGGTACAAATGTTGTATATAAGATCCAAGTAAAACTACAGTCATTGCTTATTTTACACTTGATATCCCCAAATTTTCGTTAGATATTGCATTTCAATTCTTTATTTCTCACCCTACTTTTTCAAGTTCAAATTCAAGATATTGGATAAGAATGAATGGTACTGGTTGGTGATGAATGTGATGTAAATTAAGGGTATTGGATAAAATAAGAATGTACTACAGTACAAGCTCAATTTAGCTTAAAATGTGTGAAACTTGTAATAGCAGAAACAATGTCAATTTAACGGAAACAATTATGTTAAGTCTATCAGTATTTAGAGCAGTTCTGCTGACGTCCATGGATCCTGCGTTTTATTATTTTTTTTCATTATTTATTTTGTCTTGAAGGGGATGGTCTTTTATTTCTCCAACAACTCATCTGTGCTCTGTTGTGTATTTCTTTACGTTCTATGTTTATTTATTCAGTGAAATTCTAATGCAATGGTGATGGCTGGAAGGCCAGGCAGTGTGGCTAAACGTAGGGCCAACATGTATGAAGTGGTGGGAGGATGGAGAAGGGTGTGGCTGTCCCTAGCATTAGGTATGGACTGGAAACAAGGAATTAACTGGATAGACTGAAAGTGGTGCAGAACAAGGCAGGTTGGATAGCATTAGGGTGTGGGATGGCCCTGTGGTACAGTTGTTGGCTCATGAGCTGAAGGTATTGAGTTCGATCATGGCTCATGGCAGCTTCTTGGTAAAGAGCAGCGCTCTTGTTAATCCTAGCAGAACTACTATATGGTATATAGCTACCTAGTCAGGGGGATTATTCAATCACCCTTTTTATTATAGTATTCTGTGGCAGTGGAAGGTATGAGGGGGGACAAGGGATGGAATACCTTCAGAGACAGGATTGCAAAGGCAGGGCGGAGATAAAGAAAATGGATGACAACAATGGGCAAGAGAGGTATAGGAATATAAAGTGGATAAAGGATTTAATAAAAGTGGAAGGGAGAACTGGGAATGTTAGTAGGTGTTATGAGGCATGAGAGTATAAGTGCAAAAAGGGAAAAAGAAATTGACCCTGTGAGAGTTCTTGGTAAAAATGTAATACTACCTGATGCAGAAATATATCATATAGGCAGCAGAGGTATTATTTATTTTTATTAGTTATATAATTTTGTCCCTCGTAGGTGGTCTGTTAGATCTGGTAAACGGCCACGTGATCCCTGCTCATGGGACTTTTGGTCAATATATAATTTTCGTGGTTAAATAGTTGATTAGGTTGAAGTTAAACAAATATCTGATTTATAAAGGATTTACTGATAAAAAAAAAGAAGATAGATAGAGTACATCTGCTTACATTAGTGTTCAACACTTGTGATCTATCTTCTTTCTTGATTAGCCAAGCAAATAAAAATATAACAAACAAAATAAGTAAATAAATATGACAAATGTGTGAAATATGTAAATAGTATATGAAAAAATAACATTCTTAAAGTAAACTTTCTTCACTTGAACTGCAATTATATACATGGAAATAAATTAATTTACAGCATATCGTGTATTGAGACCATTGTAAATATTCTAACATGTGCATCCAACATGATGTTGTGTTGTGTTATGTTGGCGGCAGGTAGTACTAGTATGTACTGTGCCGTACAGTACATGCTGCTTCTTCACGCTCCATCCATTAGTAATTACCTTCCTCATTCAAAAAAACCGATTCACAATGTAGGGTGCTGAAAAGACACATAAGTACCTCATTAGTAAACATTTTAACAATAGGTAAGACCAATAAACCCATATAATAACATAGGGTGATTGTGTGATATTGTACGTGCACAGTAGTGAGGAAACTTTGCAATGTTGGAATATAACAAATACCTCATTAGTAAACATTATAACCATACGTAATACCAATAAACCTATATATTAACGTGTGTGGTGTGATGTGGCACTGTACCTGCACGTATTAGTCCCACAGTAGCGAGGAAACTACCAATGTTGGAATATAACATAACCCTCGCCATCCTCTCCTCCTCCTGAGCTCGCTTCCTCTCCTCAGCAGGGTCCATACGAGGAGCTCCCAGGCGAATCATGATGACCTTTAAGGGTGTTTAAGGTGAGTATAAGTATGTAGTGGTACACCTCAACACACACGTGGAGGAGGAGGTAGAAGTGTAATGTTACAACTTTTGTCCAGTCCAACCGAGTGTTAACTTTGGTCTCAGTCTTGTTACAGATGATTACTCTTTCCTTATAGACTTTTTTCATGATAGCAGCTCCAAAAAAAAAATAATAAAAATGTATATGTATAACTATACTCATCATCACATTTGGTTTACATAAGAAATTTCTCATCAGCTCATTCCTCATACATTTAATTATTCCATCTGTCTCATTTATTCATCTCATTCTAACCTCACATTTTATTTTATTCATCATATATACACATTTTCTCCCACAAAACAATAAAAAACCCCAAAAAAACAAGTGACAGAGAACTAAAGGGAGGTGCCGTTGTAAGGGCTGAAGGTCCAACTTGAAGAAGAAGAACTACAAGAAGGCAGAAGCCTCTCAAGTGGAGGTGTAAAGGGAAAGCTGCAGTCATGATGGTTTTAACAGTATTCACCTTATTATTAATGGCTGTATCGTCTCTAGCATCAAGAGGAGACACTTCAAATGAGTACAATGGCTGCTATCATGTTTGTCACTTTAATAACTGCACGTCAAGTAAGTAATATATTCAGTGGTTGACTCTTAATTACGTTCGAAGTTGTTAGTCAGTTTAAGTTCGAGGTTATTAGTCAATTTAAGTTCGAGGGTGACAGTCAATTTAAGGGTGTTATTTTACATTTTCATCTGAATGCTGTAGAGAATTGAGGATTATATTTTCACATTACCTGATTCATTTTGAAATCTTTTTTAAATTATTTTTATTTCCGTCGCAAATTCTTAGTTTGTGAGATATTCAATGTTTTCTTTGAGACTTCGAGACTATGGTAAAGTTTAGTTTGGTTTGAACAAGGATCTGTTATTTGTTTATTTAGGTTAAGGTTAGGTTCATTTAGGTTATGTTAGGTAAGATGATTTAGAAGCTATCAAATGTTTTCTAGGACCAATAGTTGGGGGTTGGGCGAGGTGCAGACGCCATTTACTTTCGTAACCACACGCCATTATGGTGAAGATGTAAAAAATGACCAATTTAAGTTCGAGGGTGACAATTAATTTGAGTTCGAGGGTGACAGTCAATTTGAGTTCGAGGGTGACAGTCAATTTAAGTTCGAGGGTGACAGTCAATTTAAGTTCGAGGGTGACAGTCAATTTAAGTTCGAGGGTGACAGTCAATTTAAGTTCGAGGGTGACAGTCAATGTAAGTTCGAGGGTGACAGTCAATTTAAGTTCGAGGGTGACAGTCAATTTAAGTTCGAGGGTGACAGTCAATTTAAGTTCGAGGGTGACAGTCAATTTAAGTTCGAGGGTGACAGTCAATTTAAGTTCGAGGGTGACAGTCAATTTAAGTTCGAGGGTGACAGTCAATGTAAGTTCGAGGGTGACAGTCAATTTAAGTTCGAGGGTGACAGTCAATTTAAGTTCGAGGGTGACAGTCAATGTAAGTTCGAGGGTGACAGTCAATTTAAGTTCGAGGGCGACAGTCAATTTAAGTTCGAGGGTGACAGTCAATTTGAGTTCGAGGGTGACAGTCAATTTAAGTTCGAGGATGACAGTCAATTTAAGTTCGAGGGTGACAGTCAATTTGAGTTCGAGGGTGACAGTCAATTTAAGTTCGAGGGTGACAGTCAATTTAAGTTCGAGGGTGACAGTCAATTTAAGTTCGAGGCTGACAGTCAATTTAAGTTCGAGGGTGACAGTCAATTTGAGTTCGAGGGTGACAGTCAATTTAAGTTCGAGGGTGACAGTCAATTTGAGTTCGAGGGTGACAGTCAATTTAAGTTCGAGGGTGACAGTCAATTTAAGTTCGAGGGTGACAGTCAATTTAAGTTCGAGGGTGACAGTCAATTTAAGTTCGAGGGTGACAGTCAATTTGAGTTCGAGGGTGACAGTCAATTTAAGTTCGAGGGTGACAGTCAATGTAAGTTCGAGGGTGACAGTCAATTTGAGTTCGAGGGTGACAGTCAATTTAAGTTCGAGGGTGACAGTCAATTTAAGTTCGAGGGTGACAGTCAATGTAAGTTCGAGGATGACAGTCAATTTGAGTTCGAGGGTGACAGTCAATGTAAGTTCGAGGGTGACAGTCAATTTAAGTTCGAGGGTGACAGTCAATGTAAGTTCGAGGGTGACAGTCAATTTAAGTTCGAGGGTGACAGTCAATTTAAGTTCGAGGGTGACAGTCAATGTAAGTTCGAGGGTGACAGTCATTGCTTGAGTATTACTTGCCACCATAACTTTGAGTATTAGTGTAGCATCAGCCTCATATATTATCTTACTTTTCTAAATTTACAGGTTGATCATATATACTAAGCCTACTATAGTGATATTAAATACTATGAATAAATATAAGGTCATTGTGATGAGTAGTTATGTTCTTACGTCGACCTTGACCTTGAATGTCCCACTACTACACTAACTAAGGTCTTATATATTACTTCAATTGTAAAGTTTTGGTTTGGTTTTGTTTGGTTTTATTTTATCCATATCAGACTGTTATGTAACAGCTTGGAGATTATTCTATGGCAACTAGCCGAGTGTAGATTAGGTTAGGTTAGATTTGAAGAAAAAAATATTAATACGGTAATGACATTTAATAATGAAATATATAATAGGTACTCAAAACACTTATAATAATTCATGCATTAAGTAGCAGCATTAGGAGGTTAATAAGTGGCATTTTGTTTGTCTTCAGATATGGGTATTGCAACATACAAATCATCACAAAGTCTGAGTGAAAAGATACTTCAGTGGAGTTGTGATGACGAGTGCAAATACTACTGCATGTGGCGCACCACACAAATATTCATGGACAAGGGTATGGATGTGCCACAATTTTATGGCAAGGTAAGAATAATGAGTATATTTTAGTCAATGTGATGAAACTAAATGGTATTACATCAACAATTGGTCAATGCATTAATGTGGAATGACTGTGGTAATTAAATGATAATGCATCAACCATTTTCTGATTATTAGGACCATGTCTACAGAAACCTTGTGCATCTCATACTTTTGTGAGGTGGCAGCAACATTCTCTTTACTTGAAACAAATAGTTGCGGGTTCATAAACTGAAATGCGGTGAAAGTTTGTGTATCACTGTATATTATTTTTTGTATTCATATACCTACAAATCAATTATTTTCAGTGGCCTTTTGCACGGATGTGGGGAATGCAAGAACCAGCATCAGTTGTGTTTTCAGTCCTGAATCTGTTGGCTCATGCTGTCAATCTTTACTGGTTCAGGAAAACTGTTCCATCAGTTGCTCCTTTATACAAGATGTGGATATTTCATGCTGTGGTAAGTGTAAACATGATGAAGATTATTGTTTTACTTTCAATCAGTTGTCAATTTTTCAATTAATGTTAACAACATTTTTCCTACAATTAATTATTGATGAGTATATAAACAAAAGAATAATTTGATATAGTAGGTAATTGATTACCATAACAATCTTGCAAGTGGTGGCGGTCAGAAGGAACTTTGCTAAGTAATGGGGCTGTTATTTGATATCCCAGTTCCTGTAGAATATTTTTTCCACATTGATATTATGAAAATTACTTCACTTTAGTAAAAGAAATGCTTTGATGATGAGGTATGTGCTTTACAACTTGATACTAAAGCAGTTGTGTGTATGTCGTGATGTAAAGACAAATATTAATGTGTTTTTCTTTTTTTTCCAGATCTGTATCAATGCTTGGGTGTGGTCAGTTGTATTCCATGCCCGAGACACACCTTGGACTGAACGCCTTGACTATTTTTGTGCTTTCTCCATGGTTCTTTTCTCCCTATTCGGCCTTATAGTCAGGTGTGTGTATGTAGATGCCTTGTCTTGGCCATTCTTTTTTAAGGGAGATGTAAGTCTGGTATATAGATAGATAGATGTATACATGGATATTTTAATTTTTTTGTGGATGGAAGGAGTTGCTTGTTGAAGGTTCTCACTTAGATTAAACATATATATCAGATCATAAGGCAATTCAGTGATGTTCTAAATACCGAATCAGAACATAGTAGTGTCCTGTTTTAATTAGTGCATTATTTTTGACAGGCTGCTGGGTCCTCAACGTCCATTCTTCAGAGATATTGTAGCCATGGTTGGAATTTTCTTCTTTACTTACCATGTTTGGTATTTGAGTAAAGGAAGATTTGATTATGGATACAACATGAAAGTGAATGTGATAGTAGGTAAGCAATGCAATGTATTGTTTCCTAAGCATATAACTAGATAATGTCTTTATTTAAAAAAAATCTTTACAAAGATTGTAGAGTTCAGAAATTTTGTTGTGAAAAGTCTGCAGATTTTTTAAAGTTGCTAAATTGGCAGTTATTGTCATAATTTCATACAACTGCAAAAACAATATTTCAGTAATTAAAATTATGCTTTAACACCCATATTACTGGTAAAACTTAAAGAAAATTTCATATAATGGTGAAATTTGTATGAAATCATGAGTGAGTGCCAATGAATAATTAATTTGATGCAAACATTGTATTTTCAGGTGTCTTAAATGGCTTTGGGTGGGTTGGATGGTCTGTGCCAAGACTAAAAAACAGACCCTACATCCACTGGTGCATCTACACGGTTGTATTTGCAATGACATCCATGCTGCTGGAACTTTGGGATTTTCCTCCTTTATTTTGGACTTTTGATGCCCATGCACTGTGGCATCTGGTCACTTCACCTCTTCCCTTCATGTGGTACAGGTAGGCAGATTATGTACTTGTTGCTAGTTTCATGGTAGAAAAATGTAGTATGAAATTATAGTATAAGTATTGAATCCTATAGGAATCACCAATTTTTTTTTGTATTGGAAGTACAATAGCTTGTGATATGAAACACTTTTTGAAAATAGTTTTGAGTCGTCTAAGGGAGGCAATAAATATATGTAGTGTAGCGGCAGAGCATTGAACCCTTGGTGTGGTGTGGTGGGATGGTTAAGGCACAAAACACCAAATAACTCTCCAAATGCATTGCTTATTTCCTCCTTTTAGATAAATTTTTAGTATTTGTAAGTAGTGTTCATCTTCATAAATTTCCTAATCAGCTAGACTTGTAAGGTCAACCACTCATTCAAAGGACATGGATTTAAAGGGTTTTGGATTTTGAATATTTTCTGCCTTCCAGTGTTGCCTTAATTACAACAGTCTAGGTCTCCGACACACTAGTTTTAAACATCAATGATTATAATTTCTCCCCATCCCCCTCAACACATCAAATCATTCTTGCATTTTGTTATAATAGTAACCTATAGAACATCCTGGGTCTATGGTTAGTCACTCAGGCTCTGCACCACAGTGTAAAGACCTGAAGGTTCACCATGTTCATACATACTGTATATATGTTTTTCTTTGTATGCTTAACAGTTTTCTAGTGTGTTACAATGGACAATCTTCTTTCCTTAACTTTTCAGATTTTTGGAGAATGATTGTTTGTATTTGCTACAAAAGACATCTGGTCCAGATTACAGGAAACAAGTATAGAATATAATGTATAGCATTTAGTACATGTTTTTACAGTGATAAGTCTGAAGATGAAAAACTGGTTAGGAATATATATATATATATATATATATATATATATATATATATATATATATATATATATATATATATATATATATATATATATATATATATTTGTTGATATTTTAATCTCATTATTATTAATAACTTTTCATTGTTGTATTTATATAGAGGGTGAAGCTGTGTGGATCAGGTGTTTGCTGTGAGACAGGTGTGTGAAAAGTTTTTGGCATAAGGAAAAGAAGTGTTTTGATCTTTTATGGAGTTGGAGAAAGCATATGATAGGATTGATAGGGATGACTTGTGGGATGTCCTACAATTGTATGGGTTAGGTGGCAGACTGCTCAGATTCAAATTTTTTTTTTTATATGTATAATAGATCGTGTGTAAGAGTGGGAAAAAGCGTGAGTGAAATGACGTAGCGTTGATCTGTAGAGGAAGTTCTCGTACATCTGGTGTGACCCTTGGATGAGGTCAGGTGAGGGGAAGGAGAGGGCATTAGTTAGTTATGAAGTGACAAGGGTAAACCTTAGGATCCTGTTGTGGATACGACCCCCGCCATCGGACCCCATTTGTGTGAGTGACCTGATGCACTGTGTTGGGCGTGGTGCACTTCTCATCTCCTCTGGGGGTCTAAGGACTAAGTGAGAGGAGTGTATATGTATGTGTGTATGCCTGCCTAGTCCTGGTTACATCCCTTATAGAGGAATAACAGCCTAGTATATAGATTCAAATAGATTTATATATGTTCCCAAGAGTAACAGTAAGGAAATTAAAATCCTCATCATTGAAGTCTGCCACCTACCCATCACAACAATCACAGACATAAAGTATAGGTTTAAACATGAAAATACTTCTACTTACCGAACTAGTAATGTGTTGATATCCATGAATTGTTGATGACTTTTGTAAGATATATTGATGTTGAATCTGTAACCTTCTATAACTTCTCAGGTGGAATATTGTCCCATATCTTACAAATGGCTATTTCAAGCCGTCGGAGTAAGGAGCTGGTTTCCTTGCACTGCAACCTTTTCTTTACATTTATCCAAATGTTCTCATTTGGTGAAGAGCTTGGGGAATTTCCTGGCCAATCATGGAAAAAGGGCATACAAGAGTGACAAAGTCACGGAATGATTGATTTGATTGTATGACAGTGAGCACTTGTGTTGTTGGAACACCTTGGCACATTCATCAAATGAGCTCCAGGTAGTAATACTGGTTCATAGTGTTACTTGTAGGTAACACCACAGCTTCAACAGTAACATGATAGGTAAAAACAACCCCAAACCTTTAGGGATTTGGCCAGCTTTAAAGAGATTAGGGAGGACAAACTTCTGAATACCTTTTATATTTATTGCTTGAATGTGTCTGGATTATGAAAAGAAGTGTGAATGTAGACCCCATTTTAGAGCTATTCCTATCCCCATTTATTTCAACTCAAGTTCCACAGATGACTTGTGTGCTTGTGAAGGGTGGTGACGAACTTGTCCAAAAGGCCATTGTGCCTTGTAATTCTTGCCTCTGACACAGCTGGACACTGCTGTTGAATGTGCCCACAGACTCTGGTCTCACACCGTAGCAGAGGTCGCAGGTAATATCAGGCCTCTGGCGCCCCTTTGCTTGGCAGATTTGCGTGGACAGCAAGTTGCCACAAAGCTTGGTCGTCCTAACAAACCTTTGCATAAGAGCTGTTCTGTTATAACCCATGAGGAAGAGATTGGGGTGTGCATGCACCCTTCCCATCTCTTTCCATTGTGGATGTCATAGCTTTTATCTCCACTGTTCCGTCAAGAGGAGGGTGTCTCACCGGTAGGTGTGCAGTTGCTTCTTGCTGCATATCTAACTATGGACTCTGACAGTCTCGACTGTAGGTTGTGTCTGAGGCGAGGAAGTGTGGTCAGGAAAGATGTTACCCCCAGACCGCCATATTTCACCGCCACATGGAAGTACCCTAAAGAGGTATCATGCGGCAAGTGAAGGGCAAGGAGGAATTTCCTCACCTCATCGACTCTGAAAGTGCCGATTTTCACCTCAGAATGCAGCAGTGGGTAGAGCAAACCCCTTCACATCCTGGTGATAATTACCCTCACAACACATATTAATTTCTTTCATGGTGTGATTTTTCAAATCACTTATGAGATATCAAGTTTGTGGATTACTCCACTTTTCTGTTAGAATAGTGTCCAACCACCTACCAACCTGGCACCACTCATTACTCTTTACTTCTACTCACATGCCAGTGAGGTGAATCATACCCATATGCCGTCTGCCTCCAGTCAAGTAAATATATTTGGAAATAAACTTCATTTGTTGTGATAGCGTTTCACTAACCTTACTTTCCATAGATGACTCGCATAGCCAATGATCTTTTTGTTGTGTACTGTGTGGATGAGAAGCTTGGAGGAATAAAAGCATTTTATAGGAGACAAGTGCATGTGTGAGGGTGGATGGAGAACTCTGAGAGTTTTACTATAGGAGTAAGACAAGGATGTGTGATGTCACCATGGCTGTTTAATATTCTTTATGGATGGGTGTATGAGAAATGAAAGCCAAAGTGGGAATATAGGTGCAACTGTGTAAGACTGAAGATGAATAGAATGGGTTGGGCGGTGGTGGCATGCCTGTTTGCAGGGAGTGAAGAGGAACTTCAGAGTGGTGGATGAATTATTGTGTATGTATGAGAAGGAAGCTAAAAGTGAATGCTGAGAAAAGTAAGGTGATAATTTTTGAAAGGAGGGAAGTAGAAGAGATGGATTTTAGTACACCTTAAAACTTTATAAAAATAGTGATTAGAAATGCCTACATCAGATTCAACAATTAATGACTACACAAACTGGCCACTAGAAAATACATGTGTTAACATACTTGTATTGCACATATTAGTTTGGCAGTCTTGATATTGCTTCTACAATACGTGTTAGCTTCTGTCTTTTTTGGTTTTGGTTTTCTTGAGGTTAAGTTTTTTCTCCAGATCTTCAATCAGTTTCTCAGGAAGAGCCATTTTCCTGAAAGTAATTATAGATATTGTAAAAGTATATATACACAGACATGCTTCTGTATGAATTTACAACTGGTTGATCAAGCTCTACACAAGTAATTATGAATTAACAGACTTGCTTGAAGATGAAGCTCATTATTATTCGAATACAGTGTTTTGTGTTTGGATTAATAATCAGAAATGTAAAAGAATAAATTTCATAAATACATTTCTCCTACTGAGCATCATAATTGCTTAAACTTATCACGGAGTACAACTCACCGTAGCTCTTGCATTGTATTCAGCTTTAGCTTGGTGAGCGCAGCTTGCTTCATTTTCATCTTCAGTTCCTCCTCCTCTTTCTCTTGGTGAAGTTTTTGTACCTCCTTGGTTCTTCTGGCCTCTTGGTCTTCAATTTGAGCACGTATTCTTGATTCATAGTTCACCTTGGACTGTAAGCCCCCCAAAAAATTATTTATCTATATCAATATATCCAGCTAATATCTCCCTTAAAGGAGATAGCCTAGACAAGGTGTTTTGGGTTCATTACTCTCCCCTCCTTCTCTACACCTTGCCTTTTCCTAGAGAGGGGCTTCCCAGATCTTTTGCTCCATCTCTTTGGGTTGCCTTTTACAACCCACAAGGAATACGGTGTTAATATTCTTGCAGTGAGGTGTACTGTTCTGCAAGCTATGACAAACTGCATCTACATATAGAATTTGCACAAAAAGTAACTAAGCCTTAGGGTCACCATGGTAACTTTTTACAGTAAGCATAACTTTTCTTACACAGGCTAATACTGTCGAGTAGAAAGACTATCATGCATTTGGCAGTGAGGTACACCATCCTCCTTCCTGAAAATACACTGCCAGCAATAGCACTCCATCATTCACCAAGAAGAATATGAGGATAAGGTTGCCACTTCTAACAAAAGGGTTGAGTGAGATTTGCAAATACTGTAAGATTATATTGTTAGTTCATGCAGGCACTGAGAGTCTACTGCCTACTGCTAAATTCTAATTCAAAAACATGAAAATAACCTTCTTGGCATGTTCTTCCTGGAGTCTCTCCCTTTCTTCAGTGATCATCCAGTGATCTGTGACTCTGAGCAGTTCTTCCTTTCTCTTGAGTGCTGCTGCCATGCGAGCCTTCCTACGCTCCTCAACCTGCTGACGCCTTTCTCGTGAAACTTCTGCATCTCTGCGAGCCTTTTTTGTTGCTTCCTGCAGCTCTTTTTGCCTCCACTCTCGCTCCATCTGAGTAAAACAATAAAACTATTGTCAAAATCTGTATCTACAGTTTCTGATGCCTTGTTCCCTCTGGAAACGTCAGTGTCAACTTTGAAGATCCATATAGGACAAACCACCTTTTCTTGCTCCCGGATTTTTTTAACTTCATCTCTCTGTCTTTGTTCTTGGAGTTGGTGTTCCTGGTCCTTGAGCCACATCATTTGTATATCTTCCTTCACTTTCTTCACTGCCAACTCTTGCTGTATTCTTTCCATCTCTTTCTTCTCTTTTTCCTTTACTTCCACCATCATCTGTAAAACGTTCATAGTATTTTTTTCTATTGTTTTATGACCATATGAATATTTATTGTGTCTGGTACTTATAACATATTGTACCTCATGAGGTGGTACACAGTGCTGTAATGTACCTCATGTAATACAAATTTCCAAATTCATCCCATAAAGTTTCTAGAAATTGTTCATAAAATTTCTATTGCATGTTAAACTAATTTTCCTTATAATTAGTAAGCCAGAAGAATTAAATTATCAAATGCAATATACTATCAAGATTGAGAAACAAATAATTTCGAGATAACAAAAGCACAGTAAGAAATTGTAAATACACTATATTTGAAATCATGGAAACAATATGCGAGACAACTTAGATGCCTGGAGCTGAGTGGAGAGAGAAAAAAAGTTCACTTCCTCCTAATTCACCCTGTCAAACTATGTAAGTTGCTGTATTTTCATTAGGGAAACTTCTGATCAGATATGAGCAATAATATTAAGTGGTTAATTCATCATCATCATCATTATTATTATTATTTAGCTTGCAGCTCACCCTAACATCCCGCAACTTGTTATTCTTCAGCATCTCCTCCTTCCGAATTTCAGCCTCCAGTCTCATCTTCTTTACCTCCTTTTGTTCTTTTCTTTTCTTTTGCTTTCCTTTTTTTTCTTCCAGATCCTTTTCCACTTTATATTTCTCTACTTCTCTCGTCAATCTCTCGGCTTCCTGTGGTAAAAAAAAATATAATAAATTAGTTTTAAAAAATAAAATAAAAAATATATATTGTAGAGAGGGGACAGTCAACTCTCTCTCTCTCTCTCTCTCTCTCTCTCTCTCTCTCTCTCTCTCTCTCTCTCTCTCTCTCTCTCTCTCTCTCTCTCTCTCTCTCTCTCTCTCTCTCTCTCTCTCTCTCTCTCCCTCCCTCCCCCCCCTCCCTCCCTCCCTCGCGTTCTCTCTCTCTCTCTCTCTCTCTCTCTCTCTCTCTCTTCTCTCTCTCTCTCTCTCTCTCTCTCTCTCTCTCTCTCTCTCTCTCTCTCTCTCTCTCTCTCTCTCTCTCTCTCTCTCTCTCTCTCTCTCTCTCTCTCTCTCTCTCTCTCTCTCTCTCTCTCTCTCTCTCTCTCTCTCTCTCTCTCTCTCTCTCTCTCTCTCTCTCTCTCTCTCTCTCTCTCTCTCTCTCTCTCTCTCTCTCTCTCTCTCTCACTTTTCTCTTTTCATTAAACGTATGTTCTCGAAGGATCTGCTGCTCTTCCAATTTGCTTGCCGAGTGCCTGTGCTGTTAGGAGGTTGACCTCACGCCTCAACATCTCTCTCTTTTCATCCTTCTTTAAGGCAGTGATTCGTGCTTCTTCCATCAACCTCACTTGCCGCTCCTCTTCCTCCATTTCCAGCTTACTGTTGAAGGGAAAAGTAGAACATTAAAACAATCACAAGTACCTTTAAAACTGACTTATGTTTTTGTTAATTTCACGTAACTAAAATATACTTATTGCCCTTGCCTGATGTGTCTCTTCTCTAGTATCTGTGCTTCCCTGATGGCATGACATTTGGCAGCCAACACCAGTTTTCTCATTGCCTTCACTTCTTCCTCCCCTTCTAGGTTCTCATGCTGAACAGTCCCACTCTCTTCTTCTTTCTTGTCATTTTTCACCACTTTTCCTGATGATTCCTGAAGGGGATGAAATGTGCATTACCATGTAGGTGCACGGGGTTATACTTAAAAATCAAGCCTGAATTTAAGAATGCGAGATGTTTTAATATTTCAATTCTGTGAGAAGCTACCAGAAACTGTTTTATGTTTATATCTAGTAGTGGTGGTTTTGATAGTACAGGCCATACTGAAGAGGAAGAATGATTAGAATACATTGTCCCAGAGTGTTGAGGTGAGGTGGAAGTTTTCAGTACACAGTGATTTGCTTCTCTCAATAATCAACATCTGTATGATGATGAAGGTGTGTGTCGTAAAAAGCGACTAAAAGGGATGAAGTGAAGGGCTGGGAAGCCCATCCTCTTTATTACTTCTTCCTAGTATGAGACTAATCATAGAGGAGTGGAGATTAAATTCTCTCTAAACCCTAAGTAGATGGCTTGTCTCGGCTAATCTTCCTTTCAGGAGTATATCAGGTGGGTATATTGATATAGATATGTACAGAGCGCGACTGTCCACCTACCATTCACTGTGATTCCTTTAAGGAATCACTGGTTAAATCCTTATATTCTTCACACTCGTTCGACTATTAAATACCTTGTTAATTTTAGAGTAGGGACAATTAGCTGAGAGATAATGGGAAGAAGTATAAGTGCCATTAATATAAAAACTCGTGACGTCACTCGAATCGAGTGGTATATAAGGCTGTGGTAGCGTGGCCCAGCTGGCCATCATGCCAGCAAAAATTTCATCATCATCGTGGCTCAGTCTCACTCCAGTGTTCCTAACTTCCTAGCAGAACCATAAGGGCTCTGAACAGCCCAGCTGGCCATCATGCCAGCAAAAAAAAAAAAAAAAAAGTGGCTCAGTCTCTTTGTGTCCAGACTACAGCTAGAAAGGCAAGGGATTCGTGTGTTGCTAGGGGGAGTGAAAATACGTGGAACATTCCTAGTAATATTCATGTCTAACCTAAAGCTGTCCTCCCGGATACAGCTCCCGAGAGGATCAGCACATGACTGTCTTCTTATTGCTGGAGCTTCTGAAGCTGCCTGTGACGTTGACTTGAGCTGTGGACGAAGAAGCAGGAAGCACAGGGTGACACACGGACATCAGTGCAGTGAGTGCTATTCGGCTACTTCTCCCCATTAGTCCCCTCACGTAATTAGGTAGGGTTAGCTAGATATTTTCATGTGTGTGTTAACATGTCGTGTATGGCAATTTACAGTTTGTGTATGTGTTAATGTGTCGTGTGTGGTAAGACAAGTGTTTGTAAAAACACTAGAGGTGGGCGCGATTCGAAAAAATTGAAGTCCGATTAGCGATTACCGATTCGCCAGTTCGTCAAGTCCGATTCGATTATCCGATTCGGTTGCCAAAAAATCTAAGTCCGATTAGCGATTATCCGATTATCCGATTTCGATTAAAGTTTTTAAAAGCGATTCGATATTTTTAAAAGCGATTCAATGTTTTTAAAGCTATTTTCAATGTTTCTAAAGGGAATTTAATGCTTTTTTGCCCTAGCAGCAGAAGCAGCAGTTCCTCTCACGACGACTGGCTCTAAACTGGTGCGGCGCGTCACTTAACCGATGAGACGCGTACGAAAAACCAGAACTAAACACGTATTATACCAACTTTATACTTGTAAAATATAACCTTTTTATTATAATTTATATGATTTAATAATTAATCATGATATTTTGCGCATTATATTATAGAGAAAATACTAAAGTGTGAATAGAATAAAGCGAAAAAAAATTTACTTGAGAAAAATATAGAAAAATTTATTAAGAAACTACTATTGCGAAAATACAAAGACGACGTCGACCTGGATTAATCGCAAATCGCTTAAAATTTTCGGCAGTCCGATTGCGATTATCCGATTCGTTTGGCGGTGGTTAGTCCGATTCGATTATCCGATTCGAAAATGCGAGTCCGATTAATCGGATAATCGGACTTCCGAATCCGATTGCCCACCTCTGAAAAACACCACACGAATTCAGCAAGTTGTGTTTCTCACTAGTCACCAAGTAAAGTCTGTTTATTTTATTTATTTTACTCTTCTTTTCTTTCATCGGCCTTAGGGAAAGGGACCTAATAGAAGGGTAGTCGTCAGTGGCGTATGGTGATTTCTGTCACTGGGTGTGCTGAACAGTGATTCTGTCCATAACTAACATATACCTAATTACTGATGTGTGTGTGTGTGTGCGCGCGCGCACACACACACACAGTTCATACAGTTAGTTGGAAAATAAAGTAAATTTTATATGAAAAGTTAGAATAATAAAATTTATTAATTTTGATTAGCTAAGCTTACCACCTAAATTACACAGTTGAGTGGTTGACATACCTGATTACTTATAATTCAATTCTATTCTTCGTGGTTTTGATATAAACTTGTTCATGACTTCATCATAGAAAGAGCCTCTCTGTTTAACTTTAGTCAACAAGATCTTTTCAATGGAGAGCAAACTGAGGCCACTCAGCCTCAAATGGCTTCCCTCAACACATTTCCCTGGTGGTGTAATACTGTGGCACCTGGCACCTCGCAGCAGTCCTCAAGGTCACTGTCACAGCTCACGGAGACTCTACCATGGCCACAGTCATAGGTTACCACAACACAACACCACAACATGTGTCCACCCCCTGTAACACTGTCTTATCAGCCACTATTACACCACATTTATATGAGCCACTTTAATACCAGTCACATAACCACAAATACCGTCTATACCAGCGTAGCCGCTTTTCAAGGGAAAGATATTTTTAAGAATACCAGCGTAGCAGCAGGAGGCTGCCTCTCTCGTATCCCTCCGCCGGCAGATGGGAGTGAATGTCACATTCACTCCCATCTCACCTCTTTTCTCATCGCCATGGTAACACCGTCATTAAGATGCAAACACACCGCAACACAATAATAATTACAATATACTCACAATTCACAACTAGTCATTTATCTAGTCAAGGGAAATGCACGTGCTCCCCCGACACAAGCGTCAATGAAACTGAGTTAGTATAACTTGGGTTACTTGGCAACTCAACTTACTTCTGTTGTTTTATGGGTAAGAGAGTCCATGACTTAGGTTGCACTCAATCCTTAATTCTGATTAAGTGACTTAATAACATTTGGTTTCATAATAGATACTATATTATAATTCTTGCAAATCTTAATTATGCTCATATAATGAATGGCAAAGACACTTTATACCTTCTAGCCAATATAAAATATCAGCACTAAAAACGAACGCAAGTAGTGTGCATTTGTAGAGCCGCACACCAAGCTCCATATATTCAACAGTCTGCCCTCCCACTCCACCATACGCGCTATGCTACATAATGATACAATTGATTATTGGGTGTGCAGTGCTTCTACAGAACACCTATAATACAAAATATTATAACAGGGCTAAAAACAATAAGAAAAATATCGTTTCCCACTTACTGCTGAATTTATTTATAACTATCATGCATTTCTCTCTCTGACTGAGGGTGTGCGGCGCACACCTAGCACACTCTGAATATACGCCCCTGGTAGTCGTGATAGCAGTGGTATAGGTAGAATTAGTGGTGTAGGTAGAAACTGTATACTGGTGGCAAGCGGTACAGTGGTGACAACAGTGGAGGTTAGTACCGACTTGGTACAGTGGATTGGTACAGATATAAGATAATCATCGCCTTTTTAGTACTTACTTGAAAATGGCTTCTGTAACTAACCATTGCTTACTATACTAATAGTTACTGAGTGGTGAAAGATGGCGAGAAAAATGTGCAAAGCAGAAATTGAATATGAGAGGAATGATGTTTGTGAGTGCAAAGAGAAACATGAATTGTTTAATAAAGGATATATATATATATATATATATATATATATATATATATATATATATATATATATATATATATATATATATATATATAATATTGTTATGGTTTAGATGGATAAGGTGACTGAAATAAGTAGAGCCTGTGAGGGATGATGAAAGGGCATGAGAGTATGAATGCTGACTACAAAAACCAGACACTTGAAATGATGGAAAGAATACACATTTTCTGAACAAAAACATTATTAGTAGTACATACTTAGAATGGTTAGGAGGCAAAATTTTAAATTGAATTAGGAAAAAGAACATTTAGGAACAGAACAACAACAGAGTTAGTCCTGTACTCAGCAATAGAATGAATACTTCACCCACATCCTCCAATCTCCTCATTTCCTCCTGGTGTCTCCTGCGGCGGTGTCTGGCCTCCAGCTGCTGGTGGTGGTGCTGACGCTCTTCTCTCTCTCTTAAGGCTTCCATTGCTGCCTGTTGTGCCTCCTCCACTTGCTGAAGCTGGTTCTCCTTGCTCATCTGAAGCACCATTATAGTCATATTGAATCCTACTTACAGTTAAGTATATTAATTTGATTTGCAGGAGCTGAAATGTTGTGGTATTAGCAAATTTGTCCCACAAACAGGTTTCATCAACCAAATTCATTTAAACATGATCTCAATGATACACAGATAAAAGCTATATGTTACTATGCATGAAATAGTAAAAGATTTAGATAACCTAATCCTTTTTCATCATATTTTTTTCTTATTCCATTTGGTAACTTTTAATAACTATACATCCATGAGCAAGTATAAGGAAGTGATCAAACATTTTTGAGTCTTGCATTTTACATTCTCCACAATTATTTTTTCCTTCCTTCAAAATACCAAAGCAATAGATACACAACAGAATTCGTGCTAACTAAATCAAATTACTTTCCTATCCAGCATATGTACCTTGCTATGTTATAAAGTGTTTTTGTTTGTTTGTGTAGTTACCTGGTGAGCAGCATGCCTTACAGCTTCCAAGTGGGCCCGGGTCAGTACCACTGCTGGGGGACATGAATAGGCACTGCGACATCTCAGCTCACGCACACTGTCCCGTCCTACAACCACCACCTGCAACACCAATACTACTAAAGGGAAGCACACAATAACATAATCTACCACTGCTTTAGTATACTTTGCGTTACGTAAAACTATTCACCCTGGCAAAGATATTGTCTTGTAAATTTTCACAGATCAATGTATAGGGGTGGGTAGGCTCGGTAGCCTGAATATGGAACACATCATTGTGAATAACCTTTTAGTTTGAAGCCCTGGCTGAACAGAAATTTTACCACAAGCTGACGATAAGATGCTGAGTGAAGAAACACCAACAAGACACTGGCGTCTGCCACACAAAACAATCTTTTCAGTTTTCACACTTATTCGACTCCACACGAACCTGATTCGACCACTTCTGGTCCACCAACAAGACACTTGGAAATTTTCTCCGTAATTCTAATTTCTATATATTTTGTTGTCGGCCATCCTACACATGATTAATTCTTACCTATTTCATTGTGTAAATTTCGTCATATGCAAGACAACGAAAATTTACCGGAATGATAAATTACACCAACAATTGTTCAACTCCCATAAACACCTAAGCCGGAGCCTTACACATTTCAACAAATCACCATATATATCACGTGAATGTTTTTTGATATAGAAGTACTCAATACACAGAACAATCAAATTCAATATAACAGTAAATTTGATTGACCTTACTCTCCCTTTTACCATAGCCACCCCTCGAGGCAAATCCCAGGAACACGTACCAGCAAAGACTGATCTAAACTATGAAATGTAACTGGGAAATGTTCGCCCATCACTTTACATCTGATCATCTCCCACTTAAAAGCAGGTTTACGGACTTACTTTCTCAGGTGGTGTTAAGTTCCTCCTTCCAAGTAATTTAGCCCCTGCCATTCCCTCAGGGTCTGCCGGTGTGTCTCCCAGTCTAGGGGCTGTTCGAAGCCTCCTGCGTCCCTGAAGCCCAACCATTCTTACTCCTCCTTGGTCCATGGTTCTATTCAAGTGTTACTTCAACCTGGAAACACATACAAGTGACAAGATTCATAAGGACAACCATACTATAGACTAAGAGAGTTCAAGTGTCATTAAATAGCATAATACTGTTTTTCCTTCCTTCTTCCCCTATTTTCTGCTTTCTTCTATTTAACTAATTATGTTTTAGACTGCTTTCTTGATAATGTGTTTTCCTGATCTTTCTACATGTCTTTTAGCATAATTAGTCTATCCTTTTGTTATATTACTTGTTTTAGCTGCTCCTTACTCCACTTGCTTTTATTTCTTAAACTTTGCATTTCTTTATGGCCTTAACTAAGGTCGACGTATAATAGGTGCAATGTCTCTTCACATTAAATGGCTATTCAAAGGTAGATACACGGGATAAAAAGTTACCTAGATAGCGTGCCTGTTAAGGAAATGCAGAGAAATAGATGACTTCTTCTGTAACGTAACGTGGGCAGAAAAGGCAGAAAGCGTCCCAGTAACCATGGCAATGAGGAACATATCGACATTTTAACATTTATATAATTGTACAAACAGTTGAAAAAAAGATAAAGATAAATATGTGATAGTAGGTAAGCCTTTATAGTGTTTTTATAATGCAGTTGAAATGTGAATTAAGGTTATAGTTATGAGTTTAAAGGTTGGTGATGCAATAGGTACTGGAGCTGGCAATCCACCACAAGTCCAAGGTTGGTCATGGCTGTGGTAAACATGCACCTCACATTCCGGCGACTACTTACATCACATTCATGTCTAATAAGAAGAAATACTCAATTAGGGTAAGTATAAAGTTAATTTAAATGATATTCCATAGTTTGAATAATGTTATCCTTGAGAATCTTTTTATATAACTGTTTGAAGATTTGTTTACATGTGACTGCAGACGATGTTCTTATTGTCATGAATCTATTTTTGAGGCTGTTATTATGTAGCTTCCACGGTATTCATTTAGATCAGGTTCTGTTTCTTGTTCACTATTCTATAACTATATTTTTTAAGAATAAGGTCACCACGCTGAGCTGACCCTAATGCTGGCTCTACGTATTGTACTTATCTGTCACTATTCTAATGAGTGCTTGATCCTTATTTTGGTAAATTTTTACATCTCCACCATAATGGCGTGTGGCTATGAAAGAAAATGGCGTCTGCACCTCGTCCAACCACCAACTTTAAGTTATAGAAAACATTTGATAGCTTCAAAATTAGTATAACGTAACGTAACCAAAATTAGCCAAACCTGAATCTATATTGACAAATAACAGAACCTTGTTCAAACCAAACCAAACTTTACTTTTCGAAGAGAAACTCTCATAGAAAAAATTGAATATCTCAGAAACTAAGAATTTGTGACGGAAATGTAATTAAGAAAACCTTCTCAGAATTTTAACCCTCAAATCTCTAGAGCATTCAGGTAAAGATGTAAAATAATACCCTTAGTTTTACCCAAATGGCTGATATTAAATTGTCCTTCAACGGGTTATTTTTTCGGTAGTGCTTACAGGTACGGCAACCGTATCCTCATAGTGCTCGCTTATAGATACGGCACGTGCCTAACTTTTGGGTAATAAAATATAAAAAGCTTATATAACCAAACCTAACCAAACTAAACCTAACCTAACCAAACTTAACCTGATCTAACCATAACCTAATGAACTTAAATTAACCTTTTTCTAACCTAACCTAACCTGAATAAAGTAATTGCATTTTGTGACTTAGATTCGTCATCCATTATGTATCTTGCTGAGTTAGATTTTGTCAGGTTCATGCAATTTAATATTGGTTGTGTGGGTGAGGTTGAAATTGCCACTCATTAAAATCTTCACAGATAGTAAGTATTATACGTAGAGCCAACATTTGGGTCAGCTCAGCGTGGAGCCACAAAATACAATGGTTGTTATAATAAGTATATATAAATTGCAGATGGATGTCTGTAAATAGTCGTCCACTGAGTGCTACAAGTGAGAGTGCTTCACAGAATGCTGAGCCCAGCAAGCATGAGCCTGATGCTGCAAATGGAAGCAGAGCATCACCGCAACAACTTCAGGATACTATTGAAAGTTTAAGTAAAGAAAACGAATCTCTAGCGAAGAAAGTTGCAGATTTCCAGGTATTCATAATTATGATGCTTTACGATATTTTTAAAATACTTAAATACAATAATAATCACAAAATTCAAGTCTGGCATAAAAAAAGAAAAAGAATAGGTATATGCTTACTTTAAGGTAAACTTCTTAGGCTAAGGTGTTTAGATTATAACGTTGTGTGTATGAGGTTGCAAGAAAATCTAGAGCTTTCATTCAAAGTGTTTTGTACACTGATACATTTGGTACTTTAGAGGAAGCCAAGACAAGATGATTAGGGTTCAGGGAGACATTACTCTCCCCTCACCCTCTGCGTCATGTCTTTTCATAGGAGAGAACACAGAGGACTGGTTTCCAAGACCTCTTGCAATGAATACGGTGGTAGTATTCTTGTGGCCCCATCAGTTAAAAGATAAAGTTTGTAAGACTTTATTCAATTTTAGAAGGAATTTGTAAATCTAAACCCCACCAAACTTGATATTAAATTCTGAACACCTGTAAAGTTATAGAAAAAAAGGGCAGATTTTATTTATATTTTCTTTATCATTGCAGGATAAATACCAGAGGACCTTGGCTGACCGTGAAAATGTCAGGAATCGGCTAGAAAAACAGATTCTTGAGGCCAAGCAATTTGGCATTCAAGGATTTTGTAAAGACCTTTTAGAGGTAATACAGTTTCTTCCATCATACTCTAATTCCAGTTATATGTAGTCTGGCTTCAGAAATTCAAAATGTGAAAAATATGCAATTAGTTATCACTGCATTTTCATGAATTCTTACTCTGCTTGTATAATGAAATGGACGTAAGTGGTTTTCACCACAATTTTCTGGCACTTACAGCTCATGTGATGAAATATCCTTCATGTTATTTATTCTCAAAGGATGAGACACATAGAATGTAGTTCTTGTCTTTTGCTTCAGTTTAAAATTTTTTTTGTCTAACCATGGAAGTGACCAATGTAAAGGTACTGTATCCCTCACTACTGAAGTCATTGTCATAGTTTTAAATTTTATTGTTACTTTTCGTTATTCTGTATGTGTAATGCAACTAAATTCATATGGTTTCAGGTGTCTGATGTATTTCACAAGGCGATAGAGAGTGTTCCTTCTGAGAAAATACAAAGTGGCAGCTCTGACCTGAAGACTCTTTATGATGGCTTGGTAATGACGGAAAGTCAGTTACTATCAGTAAGTTTTGTTTCTTTTTTCTTTGTGTAAATTGTATGATACACTGTCACCAAGAAAGTGTGCTCAGCTACCTCTTTTAGACGGGTTTGTAGTTTTTCTGTTTCCCGTTATCCAAAGGTGGACTGCACTCATGGCAAATCACTACTTTCTGCTCCACAGTTTTACCATCACTGCACAAAGTTCTGATTGTTATTCTCATTAGATTTATTTGTTAAATACCTGTGTATCTTATCACATAATTCCACTGACAATGAAGTATTTTACTACTATTTAATTTCCAATTAATTTCTCTTGTAACTGATTTATCTTCCATGATCCTGTCAATACCTCGCTAGCTGTGCTTTGTTGCTTCATTCTCATAGACTTTCTTATCCCTTTTTGTGAATTTCTATCCTGTAATCTTTCATCTTTTCCTCCAACTTTACAGTTCCTTCGTTGACTTGAATCATAGTTTTTTTCACGCTAATAATACGTATGCTGCTTATCAACATGTCTTTCCATGTGCCTTAAAATCACTGTGCATTTATTCCTTAATGGTGCTCCTGACAGCTTTATTAATGTTTTCTTCTCTTCTGGGTGTCTAGGGGCTAAGTGAGAAGAGTGCCGTGTTGTGGCTACCCTTATTTAGGGGGATAACAACATGGTATATAGTTAGATAGATTATTATTACTATTGTTATTGTAATGATTATTGATATTTTTATTATTATTTTATTTAGAAAATCATAGCTACTTTAAATTTCACATTTGTTTTCATCTCTGATGCTCGACATTCTTAAGTTCTTCTATCCTTACTTGTTCTGTGTGTGCATGTGTGTGTTTCTCTATTTCTTTCTTTTATTTTCAAACACCTTAAATATTGAACTCTGTATTCTGTAATCTTTTGAACATGATTGTACATTATGATCTCACTTATGTATATATTACATATTTAAATCAAACCAAAAAGTATTGCAGGTTTATGGTCATTTTGCCCACACGTCAATTCGCCCACGAGACTTTTCGCCACATGTAAAGAGTCACTCCACCCACTCTAAAGTCAATTCGCCCACATGATTTATTGGGGCTTTTATCGAGTGGTAAATAAAGAATTAGAAAAGAAAGGTTATATGTAAGTTTATTAAATTTTATGTACCTCAGTGGTGCAGTGGTTAGCACGTCTGACTACGAATCCGCTGGCCTGAGTTTGATCCCGGACGAAAGCAGTCGGCACACAGCTCACCCAGCTGTTCATCCTCCCAAACGGGTTGGTAGATAAATGGGTACCTAGGGTAACCTGGGGAAGGTAAACTGTGAAAAGTTGGCCCTGTGTTGTGGTGTAATGGATTTCCACCACAGGTTCAAAGACCAATGTGATGGGAGATGAGTGCCCGCAGCTACATGCAGCTATAGTGTGTGCCTCTACTTCATAATCTTATATCTAAATTATATATATATATATATATATATATATATATATATATATATATATATATATATATATATATATATATATATATATATATATATATAAATATGGAATTCAATCTTTAAAACCTACTTAAATGTAAAACCTTTAAAACTGGACGGGAGGTTGGTTCGTCAGTGAAGGTGCAAGAATTACAATTCCACGTAATGGAAATACCAGATCTCACAGGTGTCCAGTAATCAGCACGAGATATGCCAGTAGTACATTTCCTGTGCTGCCACCTCCCACACTTGTCACACTGCACACCTTGTTGCCTTTTGTCCATACAGGTGCAAGGCACTGAGTATACTCATCTGAGCAGTCTGTAATCTTGCCAGGAACTGATTCAATATTATGTCTATGACCAATTACAAAGCATAGGTAAATGAATCATAAAATCCCAATTGAATGCGCAGTAAACAAGCGAGAGGTAAATGAAACTCCAATAATCTTGGGCGAAATAACTCCATGGTGTGGGCTAACTGACCTATGGGCAAAATGACTCCATGGTGTGGCGAAATGGCATGTGGGCGAAATGACCGGATACCATATTGCAGATGTGATGCCATTCTGGTTGATGGTGAGACCTTACTTAGTGTTTAGGCATTAAGTGTTCATGTTTTGTTGTGCAGGTGTTTCGTCGACATGGTTTGGAACAAATCATGCCAAAGCTTGGAGAGAAGTTTGATCCTTCATTACAAGAGGCAATGTTTGAACTACCACATCCAGAACAAGAGACAGGCACAGTGGCCCATGTTGTCCGCTCGGGTTGGACTCTATGCTCCAGGTGTATTCGCTCAGCGCAAGTTGGGGTAGTAAGAAACTAGGTCATGTTTTTTTTTTGTTTTTTTTAATGTATAAATGCTATTTACTTGATAGAGTTAGGTGAAGAGATGTGAAGGGGTATTTGAAATGTAAAGCTATGTAATACAGTTGTTTCAGAAGTCAAGGTACTTCATGTTTTATGTCCTTATATGTATAATATTTTGTTATGTTTTTTATTATTGTTCTGTATATATACATTTACTTATGTACTTGGGTTTACAGCTGAAGATTTTAAAACCAGAAATCATTTGACCAATTTATCTAATCAGTGAAGTACTTGATGAAATATTGTATGGTACATGAATTTGAATTTTCTTGACTTAATTTTGAAAATATCTCATAAGAAAATAGAGGTGACAAATTTTATATGTATTGTCTTTCTTCACCTTCATAATACCATTTAAGTTAGTAACAGTTTTTTTCTCTATCATAAAATTGATAAATTCTTAATCTTTATCTTCCCAGGTCATCAACATAATCCCTTATTTATACTAAGACTGAAAACAATGTTACTACACTGGTTATCATGATATAGGTGTAATTATATATGTCTTAAAGTCAGCAACCTTAATACTGGTAATTATTTCAGGAGAAAGATTTTTAATTACAGAGAAAGTAGTATGTGTCACAAGTAGATTATGTAATGGAAGGAAAAGAAAGCAATGAATGGTGGAATGATGAAGTGTAACAAATGATCAGGGAACAACAAAGGGCATGTCATTGCTATTTGAAGGGAAGGGAAGTGTCAGATCCACCTGTTACCCTGCACCCTTGAGGAACACCAGGCACCAGTTACTAGATCTTAAAGTTGGTTGAGCTGGTGACTGATAATGACAGGCTTGGTGTCAGTTTCAATTTTTTATGATTTGAAGATCCTTCTGTATATGTATTTTTACTTCAGAGTGGACACAATTTAGGCATGACATATTTAAAAAGGTATATCGGATGAATCGGCACAAATACTCTACTGAATGGACATAGAAAATATACACTAGTGAGCAACATTCAGACTGTGTTACTTATGGCGATAAGTGGTGATAAGGATATCTTATTATACATGCATTTGCGACGGAAATGAATGTCAAAATGATTCGAAATGGATCAAAATCTATACGAAAAGTGTTAGTTATATCCAGGTGCATTCTGGTGAAGATGTAAAATTTTACGAAACAAGGTTGAGGCTAAAAATGGAAAAAACATAGAATCTCACATACAATAGCAATAGATGAGGTGTTATCCATTCTTAAATTAAATTTTTTTCATGCAATAAAAACAAAAACTTCAATTACAAAGAGGGACATGCAGGATTAAACCCACATGATCTTAGGTGCTCAATTTCGAAAGGAATTAAAATTTTCGCCACATACTCCTATATCATATAATTCAAGTAAGTACCAAAACGTAAACATTTTCAGGAGTAAAGTTATGTGGTGAGAAGGGAAGGAAATGGTTTATGTTAGGAGATTGCAACTGTCTCTCCTAAGTGTACATTACAGTGTGAATGAAAGTACGACCAATCAACAATCATTCTACTATACGAGGTTAATACAACATTCCTGTATGCATTTCAACTAAAATATACTTTTGTGTCTGCCTGTCACTTGTAATTCATCTTGACAATAGAAGAAAGAGAAATACACACATGCACTAATAAGTAGCTAATCAGTGTTACCAAAACGAGGCGTATCTGAAGCATTCGGTTCCATCAATTCCATTCTTCATCTCTTTGTATTATATCAATAAAACAAAACTTAAAAAGTATGGCAATAATTTGAGATCTATTAGAAAAATTGTGCCGCATTTATCACCTTCATTTAACACTGGTATAAGAGATGATTGGTGACGCCAAATCAGTGTGTGTCAATACGTGATGAGGGGAAGTGTTGTGATGGAAAACAATGGATTTTCATCTATATTTAATGCTTTTCGTAACAAACCCGAGTGAAAGTTAACCAGTAGAGTTAATCAGACGTTAATACAGTGTACACTCCTTCAAATGAAACTCCCGGATTACTTACTGCAGGTAGTTGAAGTACAGTGGAACAATTACTATTAATGAAGAACCAATGCTAACAGAACCTCAGCCCAAGTGTAATGCCTCGTTATGTGAAACTCTAAGAACCAAGTGATCTTAGCTATCACATATAAACACAGAGATGAAGTCAAGTGTGGTGGTGTTAAGTGGTGTGGCGAGACAGTGTTGTATGTGGCGAGACAGTGTTGTACGTATGTGGCAAGGTGAACCCCAAGGCAGATATCCCATAAACATTAACTACACCAGTCATGACAATTCCTAAGTGATATCACGAGGTATATACTTGATCGTTAACCCTGCAAGAACACAGCTATTGTGAGGGCAGGGGAATAGCTAAAAAAATTAGCCATACTGCCTTTCTGGATACGCTCAACGTCCGGGATTGCCTGCTGTCTGATTCCTACAAATTCCTACAAGCTGCTACTACATGGTAAGTACTCATTTTATTTATTTTCTTACTATTTGTATTATATATGGGAAATAAATGCTTAGTTAGGTTATCTTAAAGTACACACACAAAAAAAGGAAAACAAATGGATGGAGTACATATAATTGATAAAAGAAAACAGTTTGGTTGTGTCATGATAAACCAGAAATCACTTTTTTGTTAGTTTTGTTAATTAGTTAATTACTCTGTTAAGCAGAGTAATTAACAGAGTAAGTTCTCTCTCTCTCTCTCTCTCTCTCTCTCTCTCTCTCTCTCTCTCTCTCTCTCTCTCTCTCTCTCTCTCTCTCTCTCTCTCTCTCTCTCTCCAAGGTAACATAATAAACAGACTCTGTTTATTATGTTACCTTGGAGAAAGAGAGAGAGAGAGAGAGAGAGAGAGAGAGAGAGAGAGAGAGAGAGAGAGAGAGAGAGAGAGAGAGAGAGAGAGAGAGAGAACTTACTAGAATATATATGTAAGAAAAGCTGTTATTAGGCGGTTATTAAAGCTAAATCAGAAGATTGAATTAAACTTCATCTAAGAACAAAAACAATTCAGGGATTAGATACGTGAAAAATTATTATTATTATTATTATTATTTTTATTATTATAATTGTCATTATTATTATTTTTTTTTGTAATTGATGTAGCTATATATATATATATATATATATATATATATATATATATATATATATATATATATATATATATATATTATTTATTTTTTGTGACTAGTCAGTGTTATAAATCAAAATAATATAAAA
>JAXIVD010001325.1:0-5000 GCA_036785275.1 Cancer borealis | reverse complement strand
ATTATTATTATTATTATTATTATTATTATTATTATTATTATTATTATTATTATTATTATTGTTATTATTCCCTGCGGTTCGTAAAAGGCGACTAAGAGGGATGAAGCGAGGGGTCTGGGAAGCCTCTCCTCTATGTTATCTCCTACGGAAAAACAAGGCACAGAGGAGAAGGAGAGAGTAATGTCTCCCTGAACCCTAATAACCTTGTATTGACTATCACTCTTTAAAGGGGTTATACAGATAGATAGATTATTGTTATTATTATTATTATTATTATTATTATTATTATTATTATTATTATTATTATTATTATTATTATTATTATTATTATTATTAACTGAGATCACGCCAACAATCCAGGTGGTTCTCACAAACAACGGAATGGTACAGATGCCAAACAGTGGAAATGTAAAGTGCCAAGCAGTGAATGTCTGTAAAGAAACGAAGATACAAATAATGTCTAACACAAGGAACACATATCTAGAGTTGAGAAGATAGTTGTGAGTGGATTTTGTCTCGCCATTTGATGCTGGAACTTAATTGGAGATGCTGCGGCTTCAACGTGCCTCTTGTTGGTGGTTATAAGTACGAAGAAAAGTTATACTGATGAATAAGATGAATAAAATGGAGGAAAAAAACTTTACCGATGAAGATGAAGGTTATCATGTGTTGGGTTAGGTAATTAAGAGTGAATTGTTAAAGGGAATGAAATAAAGTTTTGTGCCGTGTCCTAATGGTTGGCAGGAGACTGATAAGTAGGGGATGTTCACGTTTTTTGGTATTAATGCAAGTGAAGCCTTGGTGGTTGCATCGGAGCTATGAGTGGCCGCGTTTTTGGTTCCCTTCATAATGTGGGTGATTGGGTGAGGTGGGCCACGTGTTAGGAGGTGACGATGTATAGTGGTGAGGAGGTAGACAGGTGAAAGCTTGCTGGAGGGAGTGAATGGAGGGAGGGGATGACAGATTACAAGGTGCCGCTCAGGTAAAGACTCCAGTGCTGGGAAATAATTAATACTATCTTAGTCACAGCATCTTTTTAATTCTGCAATACCGTCCCAAAGACTCCCGACGGGTCCTTTCGTCGCCTCCAGGTTTCCAGCAACGCGCGCTGCGTCCGCCGTTACGGGAGAAGCGCCCCTCCGCTGCCCGTAAGGAAGGCGGTGTTTAGTGGTGTTCCCCGCCACACGGGGTCGTGTGTCGGGTGCGCTAAGTCGACCTTGTGTCGGAGGTAGAGATGGGCGTCGCCTAGATCGGGGTGGCCCTCAATGGCGGTAGGTCTGCCGAATTCTTTTGAGTCCCTCAAAAGAGGTTAATTACGTGATGTGATTTTTATACAGCAAAGAATCCCAGCCTTTCATGGATGTTAATCAACTTGGGAAGCAGCGTCAGAGCGGAACGGGGAGAAGGCGACCTTACCTGCAGGGGCTGTAAGGTCCAGTGTCGCCTGGCACCGGCAGCGCATGTAAAGAAACCATAATGCGGACGCCAAGACGCGGGTTCGATTCAATTTCCAGCCGAGAAGGATTGAAATTGTATTCATTTTACCAATTTGGTTGTGAGATACGAAGGTCCCGGTAACAGCCCTGCTCGGCACAGGACGCCCCCCTCCCTTCCTACCCCCTCCCCTCAACGCACGGCACTAACGACTGAGGGCGGCACCTGTGTTGTGCTGCGAGTCTCAGCGACCCTGCCATAATTACACTGCTCCGCTACTACTCGACGATCTGGTAATAGCATTTTGTACAGTGAAAGAGAGGCACGTGCGGTGTGTTGTGTAGCGGCGCGGCCTTCACACAACACAGGACACACTCAGCCTTCCCATGCATGTCCTTGTGCTCAGCGTGGTGGACAGACTCACTCAGCGTCATTAACAAGGGAAGTGACTCGTGACTGCTGCCGCCACATCATTACCTGCCTGGCCGCGTGGAGGCTTGACCCGCACATTGCTCACCTCAACTTTTTCAGGTTCAAGCGGTGGAAAATTACACAATGAGGCGAAAATGATATGTGTGCCTGTCTACCTTCCTGTCTTTGTCTGTTTGTTTGTTGACTTATTTTGAGTTATTATGTATATTTGTTGATTAATTGATTATTTATTTATCTATTTACTGATTGGACAATAAAAAAAACTTGGTATATGTGTAACTATGCCGCGTGTTGTTCTGTAAGTAAGTAAGTAAAAAAGTGTAAATGTTTCGATATTGAAGTCAAGGGAAGCGTATAGGAATGACCTCATCAAGCCTCTCATCTTTCTTCACGGATTAGTAGTAGTAGTACATCCTGTTTCCCAACGGCGACGCAGAAGGAACACAAAGAGAACACACAGAACAAACGAGTATAACAGAATAAAATAATGTTCTCTTAATGGCAGGAGGAAATCGCGGGTAAATCATCTTTTTCATACTCTAAAAAGCGCAATGCACGTTTTATTTACAAGTGTGATATAACTTTCTATTTTTGTTTTGCGGGTTGGGTTGGGCTGGACGGTGACAGGGGATGGGCGGGGGGGAGGGTGGGGGTTGGGCGTGGGTGGGGGGGTGAAAGGAAAGCCTGACAGCCACGGATACATATATGAAACTCGCTAAACGGAAGCCAATCACACCGGCGTTCAAATTAACTTTAGCGCTAACACCCCAATGTTTAGTTAGCGCCGGTGATGAAGGCAGTGCTCATTTGTTATGTATTACTGGCGGTGGTGGTGGCGGCGGTGGTGGTGGTGGTGGTGGTGGTGGTGGCGGTGATGGTGGTGGTGGTGGTGGTGGGTGAAGGGCGTTGTGTGATCTGTCGTCATCACACATTTATGGTTCAAACTTGACAGGTTATTATTGTTCATGTTGCCGTGAACAATTCCCGCCATTGGAGCAACCACTACCCAACACACACGCACACGCACACACACACATACACACACACACACACACACACACACACACACACACACACACACACACACACACACACACACACACACACACACACACACTCGGGCTTCCAATAAAACATGAACGGAGAAAGAAAATGGAAGAGAGGAAAAAATACTTAAATGTTAAAGTTAATAGGTACTTTTTTTTCTCTAAACACTACCAATACTTTCAAAGAGAAAACAAAAATTAAGAAGAAAGAAAATAATTACATATACGGGAACATTAAAAAGAAAAAAAAAATATATAAAAAATTGCTTATCAGTGCTTTTAGAGATGAAGAAGCATAGGTGAGAGAGAAAAAAAATAAGACCTTTTTTAAATTTATTATTTATTTATTTTTTCTTGCTAAGATAGAGGTCGACTTAAGTTTATTTTTTTAAGTAAAGGAAGATGTATAGGAAAAGAGAGAGAGAGAGAGAGAGAGAGAGAGAGAGGAGAGAGAGAGAGAGAGAGAGAGAGAGAGAGAGAGAGAGAGAGAGAGAGAGAGAGAGAGAGAGAGAGAGAGAGAGAGAGAGAGAGAGAGAGAGAGAGAGAGAGAGAGAGAGAGAGAGCTGAATAAAGGTAAAACTGTCGTGGTGGAAAACTAAGAAGACAAAGGAAATAACAAGAATAATTTTAAAAATCAGAAAGAAGAATATAAAAAGAAGAGAGAAAGAAAGAAAGAGAAAGAGAGAGAGAGAGAGAATAATTAAAGTAATACATATATACATACACGAAATTATGTATAAGGAAAGACTTTCTACTGATAAGAATACATAAGGAAGAATATAATTTAGCTATTTCTTAAGCTATCCCCCTCCAACTCTCCTCTGCTTATCCCTGCTTGTCCCTGCTGATTTCTACCTCCTCCTACCTCTTTCTACCTCTTTCTACCCCCTCCTTACAACCCCCAACCCCCCCTTACCACCCTACGGAAGGGAGGGTGAAACCATAAATATTTAAACAACATGACACCCGCTGATCCTTTTACCATGCCAAGTATATAAGAGACATGATCCACCCACCCGCACGTACGCCCATCCGCACGCACGCCCACCCACGCACACACACACGCACGCACTCTAAGTTGGTTCTAAATGTTGTTTGAGCCCTGTTGTTGAGAGCCTTAGGGACACAAGCCTCGCCGTCCTGGTAATGATTCAATGGTTTAATGGTGTTTGGTTGCAGTTAAGATCGGTGTGGAGGGAGTGAGGGAAGGAGTGTTTGGTTTTTAATGCTCTCGGTTTTTGTTTTTTTTAAATTTATTTTTAATTTTGTGTTTTTTGTATATAGTTAGAGTTTTAGTTAGTTATTTTATGTTCTTATTTTGTAGTGATTTTGTGTATAGTTAGAATTATAGTTAGTTAGTTATTTTTTTCTTATTTTGTGGTGATTTTTAATATAGAGTTAGAATTATAGTTATTTATTTATTAGTTTTCTTATTTTGTGGTGATTTTGTATATAGTTAAAATTATAGTTTAGTTAGTTAGTTTATAGTTAGTGTTGGTTTGCATGTCAGTTTTTTTTTTTTTTTTTTATCATATTTGTTTAGTTTTTTTATTTCATTGTAGATGTTTTTGTTTTAGTTCGTGTTACTATGCATATCAGTTTCATTGTAGATTTATTTCATTGTAGATTTATTTGATCGTAGATTTATTTCATTGTAGATTTATTTCATTGTAGATTTATTTCATTGTAGATATATTACATTGTTTCATTGGATAAGTCAAATCATAGACTACACCATATAGTGTAGTCTATGGTTCAATCTATTATAGGTTGATTGTTATAGTAATACCACAAACAATCATTGCACTAAATAAAGAAAAGAAAAAAAGTATCAATTACCATTATATTCTGTACATCAACAAATAACAACAATGCATGTAAACCCATCCATACACGTTCACCAATAACCCAACACCTTAACACCACCACACGAACTATTACACCACTTCACTAGGTACTATTGACTATGGATACCCGATTCTTTACCACACTTTCACGTCTCAAACTGCAACAATCACAGTCTTTCTTTTCTTTTCGTATTTCTTCATTGTTCCAAGCACCGCAAAGGAGGGGTTACAGAAGGGTTAC